>APFE031745544.1:101596-114843 GCA_000404065.3 Pinus taeda
TCATACTCATTTTACTATTCACATATTTAATATATTATTTATATCCTCAATGGATAATTTCATATTCCAAGTCTTTTGGAGTAATTAATCTTTAGAAGAAACTTTGTTCGCTTCAAAATTAAACAATTGAAAATCAAATTTTTAAAAATTTCTACTGAAATTTGGTTAAAATTAACCAAACTAAAAATTAAACTATACTTTTAATTATTTAATATAACCTTTAATATTTAATTATTAATTATTACTAATATTTATTTGCTTTTACTTTAATATAATTTAATATTAATATATTAATTTTACTTAATATTTATTTTACTTTTACTTGATGTAATAATAACTATACCCCACATTATATGCTTTCATTAACAATTAAAAAATTAATATTAATAATAAACTATTCAATGGATGAATTAAAATAAGGATATGTTATGACCTAAAAATTCCATACAGTGTCTCTTATGAATAAAAATAAATATTATCCCATATTTAATTGTTTAACCGAAGCGTTTGTCATGGATGCATATATGTGGCCAAAATGCATGTATCTGGCCAAAGTTGTTAGGATACTACTAATTAAGAGGGTATGGATGAAATCCTCCTAAAGAATTTAGGATGGTGATGTTAGTTATTTATCTACTGCCATAAATATATTAATTTTTAATGTAGGTTATGATTTTCTTTAATTATTTTGTCATTGATTTTATCGATAAATATATTTTGTTAAGTTGGTTTGTTATATTTAGAAGAGATGTTTATTTTGTTATATTTTTATTTTAAAGGTTTATATTATTATATATTAATTAAAACAAAAATATTTAAAATATTAAAATAATTTATTTAATATATATCAATTTATTATTATATAATGATTTTCCCCTCAAGGGGTGTATAATTAGGGATTATGGTTATTTTGGGATAGATGCTAGTGTAACACATGTTAAAGCTTTGGTGGTAGCGTGTAGATGAAGTAAATGTAGTTTTATTTGTATGTGTGCCATGATGTGTTTTAAAAGCTGGTCTAGGATAATGGTTGATCATTGGCTCAAGCATTGAGTGTATGGAGGCAAGGTCTTTACCTCGTCCTCTATCTTTGGTTGCACCATGTGTATGTTTTGGTAGTTGTTTTTTGGGTTTTCTTCTCTGCAAGTAAGCATATGCCTTATATGTGTTTTGGTTAGGGAGGGGATTACTCAAGTTGGGGAGTGGTGCTTATGTTTATCTTCTCTTCTACAGTTTCCTCTCTTGGGAGGTCTTACATCTAGAAAGTGTAGAGCTTGGCGACCATCCTTATGATTCAGACTCAGAATTGGCTGGTGAGAAGGTGAAATGGCTTCCAAATCTTGGTCGTTTTCAGAAAAAGAGGTTAAAATTTTAAGTTCGACGGTGTTGATCAACCTACTACTTTTCTCCATCTTCTGTTCAAGGATAAATAGGCATAGAATTACGATGTTTTCTCATCTCTGGAGGACATCAAGAAAATGGCTTGTAACATATGTTTTTGTTTGAATAACGTGGATTCTCAACAAGTGTGAGTGGATACATTTTTGGTCATTGATTCAGGATCAGCTGACCTCATTGATCCCCCTGCTAACATTGGGAATACTCCAATATTGTTTTCCTTTGACAATGACTCATTCAGAGAAGACAAGTGAAGGAAGGTATCCGTGTGTTTCTTTCCTAACTTTATTTGGCTCAGAATTTTTTGCATGATATATTACAATTCTGGCTCTGGAAAAGATTGTGTTTGTTTGTTGCTAGCGAATATAAGTCCATTTTGTGTTACTTTGGAACTATTGCAATGTTGTGTGGAAGGATGAAGTTTATCTGGTCTGTAATGTTTATTAGATCTTCCTTCAAAATATGTTGTATTTATGGAACTTGTATGACAACATCCTTCTATACTTTTTTGGCTTACCTCATGTTTTGGCAAGATTGCAAAATGGTTTTTATGCTAGCCTTTGGCAGTGGGGTTTCTATGGTGATTTGGGGTGATTGATTTTGAAAATTGAATGACAGTAAGAAAAAGATTGTGTTACATGATGTACTTTTCTTTGTTGAATATGTTTACCAGCATGAGCCGCGACACTGACTGATGTATTTATCAATTTGGTTTTGGCCAAGCTTGGGCCTACAATTATGATGTATATCTCGTTTTGATAATGAAATATATTGCTACTTATTTAAAAAAAAAGAAGTTATATTATAATTTCCATTTTTTAAATAGTTATTTTATAAAAGTAAAAAATACTAGAAAGAGTCCTCAATACGGGTGGAAAACGACAACTTTGAGGCACAAGGAAGGTCATTTAATCTCTTCCACATGTGACATTTACTCTCATGAGGTGTGTAGAGGATAACATAGTTGGTGTGCCCACATTTAAGGTTTTAGGGGCCAGTGTAGGTATATGTGTGGTTTAGGTAGTTACTAAACTCCATTGTGGGATTAAAAGGATGGGAGTTACGAGTGCAGAAAATGAAGATTCTTTAGATGTGCATGGAGGCTTTAGGTCTCAACCTTCCTTTTCCTATCATTCAATGATAAATGAATTATTTAACAAAACGAGCAAGTTAGGAGTTTATTCTTGTTTAGAGGTGTTTCAAGGTAAACATGTCTTGGATCCTGGCCATTGCAAACTAGTGCAGTGGTAGATATAATCCTAGAGCATGGACATGTTGGAATTCACTCCGAGTGATTCGCCATTGTTGTTTACTTTATTAATTATGGCATCTCCTCCTTTCAGATAAAACTTCCAATCCCAATTATTTTAGTTTTTAAAGAATTAAGCCTTGAGTGGTCTAGATTGGAGCATGCTACGAGTCTCATGGGGTCTTTGGTGCTTGGTGCTAGGATTTATAGAAGTGTCGTTGACCAAAAGGTTGTGAGTATAAGGTTTCCATTGGAATTTTTGTGTGTGGGGACTTTGAGCAATGATCAACCTACTTTATTTCAGTTTATTACCTATTGGTGGAGTTTGGGCATGTCCTCAGCCCCTAGTTAGTTGAATGGTGGTCGTACTGTTGGCCATGGGAGGTTAGTGTAGGTTGTGGAGGGCAACATTTGGCTTGGAGGGTGCAAGGCAAGTAGTCTTTTTTGGGTGGCCACTCACTTCTCTCAGCAGACGTTATATGTGTGGCACCTTTCCTGGGGAAGGCGCTCAGGGCTGAGGGAAAGCACTTCTAGTGGGACGCTTGGCATGTGCATGGAGTTCTAATAGGTTGGGGGACGATGCAATGATAGTGAGGTCATGCTCATCAAGGGATAGGGCATCAATGCCAAGGAAAAGTACACCGTGAGGAAGAGCAAGATGGGGGAAGCAGTGGATCAAAAACTCGTTAATTGTCCAGGGAGGATAGAGCAACCTCCACCATTTGACTCCTTGGAAGCCCAAATTTTCCAGGTCACCCTTCTTATAGAAAAATTATCTTGATATCAACACGATGACCATAATGAGGTGATAACATTCATGAACTACCTTCAGCACAACTAGTGGCACATGATAGACAAACTACTCTCAATCCATCAAGGGCATAAAATGATTCATGATCAACAAGACCAAATTGAAGGGTGGTTTGCACACATGGAAACCCACATGCATGAAGATTTCCTCCCTCCTCCACCACTAGGTGAGGGACTAGATGCTCTAGGTCTTGGCAATGTTGACGTGCACAGATGACTATAGGTGGTTTCTTTGTCCTTGGGATGTTTAGTGGTTGGCTTGGGCTATATGCATGCAATATTTTAATTTTCTTGTATTTTTGTCTTTGCATTTTTACAATATCTTATGGTCAATAAGTGTTGTAGGAATGAGGCCATAAGCTTTCTGAAAGAAAGCTTCTCACGATGTAATGTTTTAATAAATTAATAGAAAAAAACTGAGTTACAAAAAAATACTAGAAAGAGCTTTTCAATTCTATTGATTAGTGTATAAAATTGTTGAACATTTTAAATACAGTTTAAGATTTTAAAAACATATTTATAGTATTAAAAATGTTAATTTTGAGGAGTTCTTTGATAACCCTGCTTAGTTAAAGGAATGCATACACATTTTGTGTGTGCACGTTTTGACCCACTAAAACATGGAACAAAAGTGATTGTTTTCTTTTTCCCTTCATCAATACCATGTTTTATCATTCACTTCCATGCCTCATTGTCACTATTAATCCTAAATTATAACCATGCTTTTTCATAAAAAAACTTCCCAAGCTTAGCCAATTTCAAACAATAAGTTTGGGTATTGTTGATGGATTCACTCTCAATGTGCATATCGAGAGGCAAAATCTCAATGTTTATATGAAGAAGCAAATGGTTTGAGAAAACCATATTAACATTTTTTTTCCTTTTTCCTTCCATTAATTTTTATAATAATTTTTTACGGTGGTTATTAATTGATTTTTATTTTCAAATTTTATTTACATACATATATACATATAGCTCAAAGAGTTAACTTAATTGATTGAGATATTGTTGTCAAAGCACCTCTACTATTAAGGTTCACAGGTTCAATTCTCTTGACACTCTCAATATTAGACTCCAAAATGATCCTTATTTTAAATTTAAGAAATCCAAATATACAATCTCTATGTAATTTTAAAAAATTATTAATGTGAATGCCTCAAGCAATGTCCTACTAAATTAAGAGATATTTTTAGGCGTGGAGAACAACTTTAATGCTAACTTTCCTAAACCATCGTTGTAATCACTAATACAATTACCCAACCAAATGTAGTGTTATACATTATTAACTTTTATAAAGAGTAGATATGTCATGAATATGTAGATGGATTGGATCATAAGGAAATTAATAAAACTAAAAATTAGTAAAGATGATATATTTGTCATTTTTATAGACCCTCATAAAGGAAAAAGTGTAGGCATCGAATAGGCATCGAATAAGCTCACATGTCTATCAATTGGTGCAGTTAGCATCCAATTATCAATAACTATATAATGGGTGGTACATGGATTTTAATATGCCACATCATAACCATAAGGAAATCTCACTATTTTAATAAAACATGGTTTATTATGCCACATTTTTTTTTGTAAAGTTAGGAATCCTTCATTCCAGATGACAAAGCAAAATTACAGCATAGTAAAGTTCAAGTGGCAGGTTTACCCGCAGGAAACCAGACCACCACCTTTTGGCCTTAAAGCCTGACCAAAATTTGAGAATGTTTTGCTCCTTTTTCCTGTCATAACCATGTTTTGGTCTATTACTGAATAAGCTAAGGGCTGAAGCATGACTTAACAACCAAACACAGTTATGTTTTATCAACATTTAAAACAAAAGAAAAGACTCTACTCAGCTAATCCTCGTCTGACGAGGTGACCGGGGCAAGCTCTGAGGCATTGGTACTAGGTTTCAGCTACTTCTGCTCTATGGCCCATTTTAGGTCCAGCATAATTTGTTCCATGTTCTTCAACAACAGGTGGTTTCTTGCTGCCTGGACCTGGATGGCCGCGATCTCTCTCAGGAGAGTGTTCTTGATATTATCTGCTTCTTCCGCCAGCTGGCTTTTCAGATGCTCCTCAGCCTGCTTGCGTTCCTTGTCCTCCTCTTCACGGACGGCATGGTTCACCTCCATAGCCCAGCCAACCACATGTTCCATAATCCAATAATGCTGAAGTGTTTTATTAAAAAGGGAGTTTCTGCCTCTGGTGGTTCCTGGGTCCGGGATCAGTGCCTCCCAATCTTCGCGAGGGATTTCATCGTCACTGATCTCCCGTAGCTCTCGCTCCCACCCATTGATTTGAGTGCGAATCTCCAAAGGAATCCCTGCCATGTACGCGTTTATCGTGTGCATGGTATTTTCAGAGTCGAGCTTCCTTCCCATTTTGCTCGGATGGCTACTAATGCCATCTTCCCGGTTCTTTGCAGGTTTAGCCTTTCTCAAAGCCATCTTGCCACATACCTAGGACCTTGAAATTGTATGAGCTTTTCTACCTATCACAATAGAAAACCATAAGTCAGTGCTATTGAATTGAAATGCTATCAAAATCTAGTCGCTGGCCAACCCAGCTTCAGTATGGTTGGTGCTCTGCACCCTTAAAACAACACTCCTAGCGAAGCGGCTTAAGACCCGCCTCCCTCTCTTAGTAGCCCAAGAAAACCCGAGCTAGATAGCGTGGCGAAGCACAGCAAGCCTAGCCGTCTAGTAAGGATGGTTTCTGTGTTGAGAGCCATGGAAGAAATCAAAGGAACAGCGATGGGCGGTGCTACGGTACCCATCTTTGAGCACAACGAGACCCAATGAAACCCCCCTCGCCACCCATCTCTTTGAATAGGGACCAGAACTGCCCTCTAAGGCCTCCCCTGCTCTGGAGGGAAAGAGGAGATCCGACCGAGTGCCAGGAAGGTCACTATTAGTGTTACTACTGATATTCTGCTCACTGGGGTGGAACATATCTGAACAAACAAGGGTAACAAAATTGCTAGCTAACATAATGCCTGGAGGACAGGGGTGATAGGAAACATACCACCTTTCTTGCCAGAGCCGGGGAAGAGGCCTATTTGCAGGGGTGCACTGTCACCTTTCCACTTTTTGTCATGGTTCTTACCAAATTGGATGAGCTTTCCCTCAACTGCCTCTAGCATATGGTAGTTATCAGCCCGCTGTCCTACCCACCGGGCCTCCACTTAGCCATTTAATTTTCTGATTGACAGCCCTGCCTCCCTATCTCGGGATGAGGTGTGACTTGACCGACCTGCTTCATGTGTCATTAATCCTATATTCTCTTGGCTACTCCTGCTGTAACCTCTCTGTACTCCTTGTGCTACCTGTCGTCCTTCCTCTGTCAAATATCCCGACTTCCCAAGTTGACTCCAGATCCTTCCTTGATGGTCTTTCGTTTCTCATTTCTTCTCCATCCCCTCGACCTGTCCTACCTTGCCCCGTCATCTGCCCGATTCTATCATTCCTATTACTACTAACCTTTCCCATGGATGTGTTGTCCGTTCCCATCTGCTGTGATCTTTCCCCACAGCTGCTGCGTGCCACCTGATCTTGGTCGTTCCCCTCAGGCTTGCCTTTACCACCCTTATCGACGTCGAGCAAATGTTGGAGGTGAGCTTTCTCTTCCGGGAGTAGTTGAGACAGACCTTCGCTATCGATCCCTTTGCCTCGATTTCGACTGCCCCAGTTCGTGAGCTAGTCCGCCGATTTGTTGCCACAGTGTCAAATGTGAGATGGGATTAGGTAGTCAATTATGGGCAGGAGTTTTCCGATTTCTCCTACAAGCCAAGTCATTCTCCAACTCTTGTTGATTTTTTCCACTAGTTGTTGCTACTGTAGTTTCCTAACCATGTCTACCACCAACTTCGAGTCTCCCTCTATTTGGATTCTCTTGAAATTATCTTGGAGTGCAATTTCCAGGCCTCGTTTCAAGGCATGCAGTTCAGCTTCATTATTTGAGGCTTCCCCGCAGTCCATTACAAAGGTTCCCAAGGTTTTGCCCCCAGCGTCTCTGAAGACTCCCCAAATGCCAGCCTTTCCCGGGTTATGTTTTGCGGCGCAATCAAAGTTAAGCTTTATGAATCCCTGCGGGGGATGGGGATACTGGTTGCTTTCCACCACTACCCAGATCTGGTCTTTTCTTGTGACACCTTCATTTAACATACTCTGGTTTACCTCAAGTCTTTTTAGGATTGCCTCCTCCATTTGCGACGCCTGCCAGTCTTCATCCTTCCAACTTTTTGTTAGGTTTGTTTCACGTATATTCCTGGTGGTTTGTTCCCATATGGCTACAGACGATCTGGATTCCACATTGAAGATAGCCCCATTCTGTGCTTTCCAGATGTTCCAGAGCAGGAACCCGGTAGAAAGTAGCCATGCACTATTGACCACCAGATTATGGTAAGGTTTTCTCGGCCAGTTAGCTATGGTGTTTACAATGTCCCAGTAATTTATGTGGTAGCGCTCAAACAATCTGAAGTGATTTTCCCACAGGGAATTGCTGACTGTGCATCGGTTCATCAAATGTTCCATAGTCTCCTCTTGGGAATTGCAGAGAGCGCAGTGGGATGGACCATGGCGCCCCTTCCTCTGCATCTGGTCCCAGGTAAGCGCTCTGCCATGGAGCACAATCCAAACAAAGAATGAAACTTTCAGCCAGTGTTTGATTTTCCAAATATTTTTCCATTGTTTGGTTTCCGACTGTTGATTTTGATTGAATTTTTGGTAGTAGGCTTCTGCAATTGAGAAATTATCTTGAATTCATTTACCCCATCTAAGAATGTCTGGCCCTGTTTTCCTTGCTACTTTACGAGATGCCATCTCTGAGTGATACTTGTGCCATCTGTCAGTTTCTGGGGCCTCTTTCCAGTCCTCTTTCTGTTTCCAATTGCGCCAATATCCTTCTTCGCCTGATTTCCAGAAATTGCTGACGATTATTGCCTCAGCCTGGGACGTGAAAGCGTGGATGTCGTGAAGGTTGTCTTTGTGGATGAGTCTTTCACATTGCTACCATTATTCCTCCCAAAACCTGGCCTTGTCCCTTGCTTGAATTTCCCAAAAACTGAGATTTCTTATCAGGTCTTTGTTGCTCCTTGCCAAGTTCCAGATTGCTGAACCTCTAATCTCCATCTCATTTCTTAGTCTTTCTTCGGGTTCGCCTACCACATCGTATTTTCTTTCCCATATCACCTTCCACAGGTCAGGCCCGCCCTGAGTCCACCTCCACCAGAGCTTTGCACCCAAGACTTGGTTGAGGACGAAGGGGTCTCAAAGTCCTAAACCGCCATCTTTGGGAAGCCAGCTTAGCCACTCCCATGAAATTAAGGCTCACTTTCTGAACTTGTTGGTACCCTACTAGAGGAATTTCTTGAACATAGCGACCAGCTTTTGGCTTGTTGTCTTTGGGATAGCTTGGCACGAGATCTGGTAAATTGGGATAGCCTGTAGAACAACTTTTAGAAGGATTAGCCAGCTTGGGGCATTCAACGAGCAAAAGGTCCAGTTTTCCATCTTATTTCGGATTCTTTTTATTAGAAAATCCTAGTTAGTTGTCCTGTATTGATGCTCATGCAGCATAATACCCAAGTATTTTAATGAGAAGGTTCTGATGTTGAATCTGAGAGTGTGCACTAAGAATCTTTGGGCAACCTGCGGGGTGTTGAAAAAAAACACTTCCAATTTGTCCTTATTAATCTCTGTCCCAAAAGCTTTGCTGAATTCAAATAAATTTTTGATGACTCTTTGGGCCTCCTTCAACGTGGCTTGACCATATAGCATCACATCGTCTATGAATTGCTGGTGCGAGACCGGTATATCATTCCCGCAGATTCGAAGGCCCTTTAGCTGTTCCCTAGAGACTTGAGCCTTAACCAACCTTCCTAGGCCTTCCACAGCTAGGATGAAGAGAAAAGGAGATAGGGGGTCTCCCTGCCTGAGCCCACGGGAGGGAGTGAAGGCTTCGGTGGGGGTGCCATTTAGCAGAATTGACATCATGGGAGTGCCAACCATAGATAAGATCTAGTTTATCCATCTGTGGTCAAAACCATAGGCTTTAAGAATGCCTTCCAAATATCCCCAGCTAAGGCAGTCAAACACCTTAGCCAAATCCAGTTTCATAAGCATACTTGGGGTGCGGGAGTTTTTCAAGGAGTGAATCACTTCCTGGGCTCACGATGATGCCATCTGTGATCTAGCGCCCTTTGACAAAGCCTGTTTGCTCCGGGGTAATTTGATCCAACAAGAGCAGTTTGAGCCTGTTTACCATGACGATTGCTAAAATTTTGTAAACAACATTACATAGGGAAATGGGCCTGAAACCCTACGGTTCCTCCGAGAAGCCATTCTTTGGGATTAGAGCCAGGAAAGTGGCATTCAGGTACTGGTGCATGTGTTTTGAACACCGGGATTCCTCCACTATGTCTAGCAGGTCATTGCCCATAAAACTCCAGGCCGCTTGGTAAAACTCAATGGTGAAGCCATCAGGACCCGAGGCATTATTTTTCGGCATTTTGTTAACTACCTCTTCAAGTTATTCCTTGGTGATTACCCTAAGCAGAGCCAGATTTTGATCTCTGGAGATTTTCTTAGGGATATGATGGCAAACCTTGTCTATGTCCTCAGATCTGTTGACATTTCGTTCAGGGAGAATGCCTTTGAAGTGTTCCACCAAGAGTTGTTCTATTTCTATCTGTTGTGTCACTCTGTTTCCCTGACTGTCTTTCAAGGAGAAGATTCTATTGTGCTGGCGATGGCTCGGCATTTCTTTATGGAAGAATTTGGAGTTTTCCCCCCTCTTTTAGCCATTGGACCCGAGATTTCTACTTCCATAGAATTTCCTCTTGCTTTCGCCTTTCTTCCATTTGAGTGATTACCCTACCTTCCTCCTCAGCCAGCTCTTCATTTCGGCCTTCCGAGATGATTTGCTATTGTATTCTATCCATTCTAGACTGGAGTTTTCCCTGCTCCTACTGAATATTTCCGAATTCTTCCCTGTTCCACTTCTTGATTTTTCTCTTGATTTCTTTGAGTCTGAGCTGAAAAGAGTGCATTTTTTCATGGTCTTCCTTTCCACTTTTGCTATCTTGCCACCAGCTCCTTACTTTATCTAGGAAGTCAGGAGCTCTAAGCCAGAAGGACTCAAACCAGAAGGGCCTCTTTTTATTCAGATTGTTCAAGGCTATTTCGAACTTTATTGGCCAGTGGTCGAACCCTAAAGAGGGTAGGATAGAGGCTTCGTAGAAGATATCTAGCCCAATTATGTGCTCTGAGATTAAAATCTATCCAGTCTTGAAGCAATTTGTTTGGTGCCGCCTCTTCTGTTATTCCAGGTGAGTTTCACATTTATAGTTGGGATGTCAACCACCCTTAATTCGGCTTGAACGTCTCTGAATCGTTCCATCTCCGAGTCTTCTCTGCTTATTCCATCTTTTTTCTCTTCTCTAGAAATGATTAAGTTAAAGTCCCCTGCCAGGATCCATCTTTGCTCTTGGTGCATATTTCCGAGCTTTGCCAACTGATTGAGAAACAGGCCTCGGTCTGCATGGGTATGAGGCCCATAGGCAGCTGAGATCGCCACCCATTCACTTTTTCCTATGAGCCTGAATCTCCCTGTCAGGATTCTTGGCATTCCTATCCATCCATCAGTTAGGACTTCTGCTGGATTACAAATAATTTATATCCCTTCTGCACTCCCTTTGGCATCTATATTCATATCTCGGTTTTATTTTATTGAGAATTTCCTCCATCTTCTAGCCTGAGATTTTAGTTTCTTGGATAAGCATAATTTCGGGTTTGTCCTTCTTCAGTCTTGCTGCCAGATGTCTCTGTTTTCCTTTGCTGTTTAAGCCTCTATTATTCCAAGATGTCAAGATCATTGGTTAACTTGGGATAGGTTTTGGAAAATCATTGAAAGTGGGACCAATCTCCCTGAATTGACTAACATTTCACCCATGAGTTGGATGGAGTCCTTAAGGTTTTTTCTTCCCCATTCCCCCCCCCTTTACCTTGTCCTTGCTGATCAGGTCTGATTTCCTGTTGGGTCTCTTGGAATTCTTCTCGTGAGGTTTTGTCGTTTCCAAGTTTCACTTTATATTTTTGGAAGGTCTCCACATACAACCTCTTTTGTTCTTCCGGAATAAACCTTTCTTGTAGTTTCTTCCATTCGTTCAGAAGTTTTCTTAGGACTTCTTCCTCTTGACTTAGGTCTTCCCTACTAGTCTCTTGGTCTGTTTCCATCTGTTTAACTTGTTCATCTTATTCCTTGCCTTTCTCTGTTGGCTCACTCGGGGCTTTACTTTTTGGGTGGTTTCTTTCGCAGCTCTCGCTACTATCTAACTCCTTATCCTCTTGATTTTCCATGGGTTGGTCTTCCTCTTCATCCTCTACCTGCAAAACTGCAAAGCTGTTTGGTTTCTCTGGGGCTAATTGTTTTTCCTTCCTTCTTTTCTGGGGGGTTTTCTTATTTACTTTCCTTTTGTTTTTCACCTCTTGGTATTCCTCTCGGTCTGTTGGATCTTTCTTGTTTTGTAGGGGGCATCTACTTTCTTCTTCCTCCCTTGTTATCGGGCATTCCTTTGCCAGATGTCCATGGGCATGGCACCGACGGCACTTAAATGGGATGTGTTCATAATCTATGTTCTGCTACCAAACATCTTCATGGTATTCAAGTTCTATTGTGTCTGGGATGGGGTTTGCTAGGTTCATATAAATACAGATCCTAGCATACGAGGTGTAGCTTCCTTTCTTTGTGGTTTCTGCTATTTTCACGAAACTGCCTATTGAGTTTCCTATCCCCTCCAAGATTTCTGGGTCCCAGAAGTCTATGGGGAGCCCGAATAAGCAAACCCAGACAGGCGCTGCTAGAAAGGTTTCTTTATTAGGGTTGTAGCATTCTTCCCAGAAACGCATGAATAAACCGAAATTGTAATAAAAATACGGGCCATTTTCAAATACCTTTTCCTTATCTTGCAGGTTAAAGAAGAT
The DNA here is from genome assembly GCA_000404065.3 of Pinus taeda. Lineage (NCBI taxonomy): Eukaryota > Viridiplantae > Streptophyta > Pinopsida > Pinales > Pinaceae > Pinus > Pinus taeda. The sequence goes on from APFE031745544.1 coordinate 114,032, forward strand.
TATGGAAGAAGCCTTTCACTCCCAGCTTGAGCTCGATGTGGCCTTGGGGCTGCCATTTTTGCTGGATCCACTTGGTGAGATCTCTTTTCGACGGCGAGACTCCTACGAACTTGCAGATAAGGGCATGATCTCGCATATAGCTTTTGTACTTTTCCAGTTTATTCGTTGGAATCACGAACTTGGGTTGCTCCGCTGCACATGGTAGGCACTTTCCTCTGCGTCTTGTTTGCTAGGAAGTTCCTAGCACCGGTCCTGCGCTCCTCCTTTCCTTTGTCTCCTGTCTAGTCTGTTCGTCTCTTGCCACCGTATCCCGATAGGAGGGGATCTCTCCCCTCTTGACATCTTCTGTCATACCTTTGTTGCTTGGTTCTCTGCCAATTTTTGCTGGTCCGGGCTAACGAGAGCCTTCTGGCCCTTCCTTGCCGCCATTAGGGTTAGTTGCAGAGTCGCGAGTTCACATGCTCTTAACTATTATACACCGGTTTATTATGCCACATTGACTTATAATATTATTTTATTTTTACATTTAGTCCCAATGTTATTTGACCATTATTTTTAATGTATATTTTTGTTTAACAACTTTTTATTTATTGATAACATTTTAATGTATTATATATTTATTCATAATTTTATTTACATTGTTTAACTTTATATAAACTATTATATAAATATTTATATAATTAAACCAAATATATAGCTTGAGTGGGCCTAATGGTTAAGAGCATGTGTTTCCTCCTAAGAGGTCACAGGTTCAAAACCAGAGGGAGTAGAGTATGTATGCCTTCGTAGACTTAGCAGTCAAATCGCTGCGC
>APFE031745548.1:0-14594 GCA_000404065.3 Pinus taeda
TGCTCTCGCATTTTTATTTTTCCTGTGATTTAGAATTCGTATGCAGGTAATTTTTGTATGGGGTTAAAACCTACACTTAGAAATCAGCCTCTTCAAGGGGGAAACCTCCTTTACATTACACAAATGAAAAATTCTTAGATGATACAAATGCTAATACCTCCTTTCAATATATAAGAGTCTAAGGAGTCATAATGTAATCAGAGCTGACATAATAATAGTGTAAGGGCACAACAATAACAATAGTGGGATTCTATGGGGCACAATAATAACAACATGGGACTACATGGGCACAACAATATAATAAGGGGGTTGCACTAATAACAATAAGGGGTTAAAATCTAGTATAGGGACCTAACATGCCCCTCTCCTTCAAAAATTGTTGTCCTCAACGCTTGAGTAGTTCTGGATGCTTTTGTATAAAATTCTCGTCCTCCCATGTGGAATCTTCAGCGGGTAAGTTCTTCCACTTGATGAGATACTTGGAAATTGATCGATTTCGTAGCTGTCAGGTCTTGTTTCTGTGACTGCTTCAAGTTCCAATATGATTTCTCCTTCCTCATCAAGTTCTAAAAATATTGTTTGAACTGGGAGCTTGTCACCTATAACCTTCTTTAAGCATGAAACATGGAAAACTAGGGGAACTCGGAAAGATGCAGCAAGCTCCAATTTTTCTGCCATAGTACCAATATTTTGCATCACCTTGTAAGGACAATAGTAATTTGGTGATAATTTATTATCCTTCTTAGCTTTCTTGAGGGACATTTGTTTGTATGGTTGTAGCCAAAAATACCCAATCGGATATATCAAAACTTCTTTCACTACGATGTTGATCTGCCTGTTGTTTTATTCGATTCTGCACCGAAGTGGGGTTATCCTTTAAAAGTTGGATAACTTATTGTTGATGATTGATGTGATCTTTCACTACTTGAACCTTTTTCTTCTTGATATGTCCTTCTATATTGAGAGTTTTAGGACTGGGAATTCCTGCCAATGCATTACAAGATATGGTCGGATTCATTTCTTGGTGCTTAATGTGATCTTTCACTTCTTGAACCTTTTTCTTCTTGATATGTCTTCCATATTGAGAGTTTGAGGAGTGGTAATTCCTGCCAATGCATTACAAGATATGGTCATATTGATTTCTTCTTTCTCTGGGGTCGGTTCCTGGTGTATATCCTCTTCTTTTGATGTTTCTTGATCATTTTCTTCCTCCTCTTCACAATTAATGTAAAATAATTTCTTCTCAGCACACTTATGCCCTTTAGTGTATTTACTATCACAATTGTAACAAATTTCATTTTCTCCTTTTTCTTCCAATTGTTGTGGTGTTAACCTTGTAGGTTATGGAAGGCTAGGAGAAACAATGCTTCCATCTTTATAGTTGTGAGTGGTAGGATTTCTTGTTGCCATAATTTTTTTTTCAATTTGTCTTGCCAGCCTGAATGCCTTCTCCAATGAATCAGGTTTCCAAATATGAACCTCATGTTGAATGTTATACTTTAAAGTCCCTATGAAGACATCAATCATCTACTTCTTTAGAATATCATTTACCCTTATATTCAATTTTTGAAAGTCCTCAATGTTCTTTGCCATTGAACCCTTTTGTTTGAGATTTATCAATTGGCTAAAGAATGTGTTTCTCTTTGTATCCTCATAATGTGCTATCATTTCCTCCGTGAAAATTGACCATGTGACAAGTGGTTTATGAGAAAAATTCCCTTTATACCATAAAAATTGATATGGTTCTAAATAAAAATATGCAATACGTACCTTTTGTAATATTTGCACCTCATGTGGATCAAAATATTGCTCCATCTGTAGGATCCAATTTACTGGATCCTTGCCATCAAACTTCTTCATATTGCTTTTTCTTGATTTTAGGAGCTCGATCTTGAAATCACTATAACTATGTAATTGCAGATCTTTAAGTTATAAAATGTTGGTCTGTGATATCCCTTTGAGTCCTCTTTCTAACCCCTCAAGTCTGATCGCAATTGGATTCCCGAAGAAAGAATTATGCCCAATCTTCCGCGATGACCTAATTATAGACTAGTTTAGTAGAGCGAACTTGTAGGACATGCCACGTGTCAGTGTTTCAACCTTAGGTTCTAAAAATGATAACCAACAAACTAAAGTCTGTCTGATTTCTGTCACTTTTTACGAAATTTGAATTAGATGCTCAGAGAGAGAGTTATGATGATTTTCCCAAGGTCTCTTATTTGGGATGTAATTCTGGAGTCTCCAAAAACCCTAACTTCCTCAGATCATATCTCCAAAAATATAGTGATACAAGATCTAAAATTCGGACCTGAGGTTCAACACAATTTAAGCTCAAATCGGTATTTTTTTAGCTTCTAAAACGTCGTAAAAAAATAAATAAGTAAATTATAACGAAAATTCCACAATGACCTGTTGAAGCATCGAAACCCTAGAAACCAAAGTTCTAATACCAAATGTTATGAAACTAGCTCACAAAAAGCTAGAAAAGAAAGATAAACGACTTAGAAATCAACATCTTCGAGGGGGAAACCTCCTTTACATTACACTATTAAACACACGTGGGTAGCAACATAATCTGAAGGATAAAACATGAGAATGTATTTTTATTAACAAGAGATATACATTTATAGTACATAGTTTGACCGTTGGATTCCACATCCCAAGGTCTCTTGGACTCCTTTTGTCTATTCGACTTCCACACTAACCCATTATGAATTAGGTGTCCAACATTCCCCCCCCCCCCCCTTAATTCGAAGGGTTATGTATGAGTCCAAGAAGAGAGTTGTAATACAAAATGTGTAAAAAATGCACGGCAGCACTAGGATGAATGTGCTCTCTAAAATGTTGGTCTAACGTATGATGGTTTAAGGATGACCAACAACTCTGGAATGCTTAATGCAATTCCTGGAACTCTTCCAAGTCTGGCAAGAAGATGAAGTCTTCTGCTAGAGGAAGTGTTCTCGATTTTGTTCCTGGAATTTTTCCGACACTTGCAAGAAGTTGAAGTCTTCTGCTAGAAGAAGTGTCCCAGATTACCAAGTGAAGGCATGCTCAGGGGCATCTTTGTTTCTGGCTAAAACTCTGAAACTCGTGTGGCAAGTTGTGGCTCAGGCTTGCTTGATGTGACCTTGAAGCTTGTAGATGACCATCATTTCCCCCCTGTCAAATACAAGGTGAGATGATGGAGAAAAATCAACTGCAACACTGTTCAATACTCTGGAACAAGTTCTGACATGTGACTGAAATATCTTCTTGGCTATTGATGCCCATTGCCAAGAAACGATCCATCCAAGATGAATCTTTATTCTTGCAAGACATTTGTTTCTGAAGCATCTGTGTGAATAATGTGTGGTTTTATGACAGTGCTTACATGGATGAAGATCAAAACATTGATCTTTCAAATGGCCAACTCGGTGACAGTGTTGGCATTTCACAATCTATTGTTGTTGCTATGGAAGTGGAGAAGAATCTAGAACAGCTGGAGGTGAACTGTCATGAATGAATCCAACACTCTCAAACTGAATGGGCTTTGAGTAGTCTGGAATATGAAAGGACAAGTCCTTGTCATATCCAAGACCAATTCTATGCTTGTTGTGGATAAGTTGTTCCCAAGGTCTGATGATGGGCTTGGGAAGTGAATACTGAGTTTCTGCATCTGCATGTACAACTGTTGCTTTATTGGGCACTGGATCTAAATGAACTTCAGCAATATTGTCTCGCTGTTTATGGGAGTCTGCTTCATTGCTATGAACAGAAACAGGTTCAGAATGACTCCTCTGTTTTAATTTTTCTTGCTCTAGCTCAGATTCGAGCTGTAAAAAATCAATTTTCTCTTGTGCATTTTGTAGACAGACCTAAATGTCTATGAGAGAAACTTTTTTGACTTTTAATGTATCATGATTAGTAGATAATATCAGAGTTTTGAGGAACTCTAATACTTCACTGATTCTGGCCATTTTCATCTTTATTTTTTTTCAATGTCAGATTTACACCTTAAAAACTGATCACAACTACTACTCAGTACACAACAATATCCTTTATAAATGTGCAACAAATGATCAGTGTGCAACCATCAAGCACCAATTACAATCCATTACATAAAAGTAAAAGTTTACTCATGACTAACAACTAAACTTTTCTCCACAAAAGATTACTTTTATTTGTCAAAACTCTTATGCAGCAGTCGAATCAAGGAATCAATGCATATATATGTAGACAAAAAATTATAATGAGTTTTAAATACAATGCCACAACTAGGGTGGCAACATCTGCAAACTTTCTTGAATCCTTCAAATACTAGAGAGATTTGTCACAGTAGAAATACCAGCAGTAAATTTCTCTATTAGATCTTCCTCTGTGAGACCAAGAACTTCAGGATCAAATACTAATCCATTGTTGTATACAGACTGCACAATTCACTTGAAGCAAAACTCTCGAGGAATTTTATTTGTTTTCCCGGTGTCCTTCGTTGGAATCCATCTTGACTGCAAAAAACTAATGATTTCAAAGGTCCACGGTGCAATCTTTAATTTGCCTTGAGTTCAAATCACTTGAAGAAAAATTGTCAAGAAGCATTATTTTATTTCTTCGAATCCTAATGCTTTTGAAATACGAAAACCAATGATTTTAATGCATGGACTGATATTCAAAACCTCGATTTTAAAGGCTTTGATTTGTTGTCAACCAAAAGTAAAATCCCTGTAAAGCTTATAACTTTCTAGAGGCTTAAACAAATTCATTCTATACTCATAAATTTATTTACAGTTGATACATTGGAATGAGAACAAACTGGAACAACTTCCTTACTTTATTTCTTTTACACTTAGTATACAATACACACAAATAGAGGGAACAGATGAACCTGAGAACTTGCCACAATGAGACAGCCTCAAAATATCAGTCAAAGATGAAGTTCAAATTAGTTGTTTGACCCAAAATTATCAGCTCCAATAAATGCTACGATATCACTGCTGACAGAGGGATAAAGAGACCATGTTGGTCTGAAATAATGTGTGTAACTCAGCCACTCCTTCCAGCTCAGGTACTCCCTTGATTCAACCAAGAAAGAGTCCACGCAGAGGTATATTTACTCCAGCAAATCAACTGTCGTATGAGTCCATCACCCACGCGATGAAGAGAGGAGTATTGTGATGTCAATATAGAGGGAACTCAACTTTTGAATCTCCCACAGTCCCACAAACAAGCCGGGTGATTAATATGTAGCCTAGGGAATGAATACTTGTCTTGATAATATCACTGAATAGGACCCACAGTCATCGCACTTAACTCTACTATTAGTACGCAGCCCAGGTAACAAAGAAACTCGTCCAGCATTGAGATAAAGAAATGAGTACTTAAGTTGCCTTCAAGAAAGAGTACATCGAACTATTGTTTCTTCAATCTTCCACCATGATGAGAATAGCCACTCAAAACTCAGGCTCTAAATTGAACCGTTTTAACAGACGCGTAAACAAGGGCTTGAATGCACTGCAACTGTTCTTGAATGCCAAGCAATAGTTCTCACCGATTCTTCTCGCGATTGGAATGTATAGCCTACACTTCAGTGATGTTACAATGATGAATTTCACAAGCAATTTAATCGTCAAATACAGTGAACGCTTCCGCCTACCCCTCGTCGAATAGCTTTCGAACACTTCAACCTACCAATAGCTTGGGAACCCATAAAACAAAGACACCAATAGGTTTGGAACACCTCTTTACGAAGTAATCCCCGTTACTGTGAAAACATATCGATGGACACAGAGAAGCCCTTAAGTTGCCATAGCCTTCCTTGGCTGTGGAATTATCAGTGGTCTGTGCTTACGATAGCCATTTTCAGACTTCGAAAGCTTTACATTTCTATTCGTACAGTCGAATAGGTATTTCCAATGGCAGCACCTGTATCCTCATGCCCCGAAAGCCATCCTGAAACTGAAATCGAAATGGAAATTGAAAGTTCATCTCCTTGTGCAGACAATCTTCGTCCGGCAGTTGAAGCGATTAACACCTCTTCTTTAGTCGTTGTTGCGTCCAGATGAAGAGTCTCCAACTCAATGTGTGGATGCACCAACAAAATGCAATAGTAAATATTCAGCGCAAGATTGAATTCATAACCACGACACATAAATTAAACATCTCATAGAGCAGCAACCAATTATCACAAATCAAAATGCTCCTTCCGTGAAAATCTACATTACTCATACCAGTCTATCCGCTCCATCAAAGCCAATGGCCATAGAAAACCAATGCACAGTGACAACATATCAATTACAATGTTGTGGTATGTAGTCCAGCAAAACACTATGCCAACAACATGCAGATTGATCTGAGTCTGCTACTAAGATAGAGAATCCACAAAGCATTCAATGCACGAGTTCAATCAACCGCGACCAGCATTTTGAAAATCAAAGGCGGTCAGTTATGCTTTTCGAAAACAACCCTCTGCAATGGAATGTTATTACCAGGTCAAGTCCTGGGATGTCAGTTCTGCAATATGGGTAGAACAGGAAAATAGGCAGAAAAACTGATACAAGGAGCTACAACCAATTTTAGGAATGGTAAAAATAGGGCTGGAGAAATCACAGATGTTGCAGCTAGAATTTAGCTGAGAAAATATTTATGAAATGCAGAAGTCATAGCAGAAATAACCTGCATAGAAAGGCCATAAAACAAATGGCTCAAATTAATTATGCAGGGCAGGAATACGCCTGCTCTGGTACCATGTTAAACACGCATGGGCAGCAACATAATCTGAAGGATAAAAAATGAGAATGCATTTCTATAGACAAGAGATATACATTTATAGTACATAGTTTGACGTTGGATTCCACATCACAAGGTCTCTTGGACTCCTTTTGTCTATTCAGCTTCCACACTAACCCATTGAGGATTAGGTGTCATAGATGATACAAATGACAAGACCTACTTTCTATATATAGGAGTCTAAGGGGTTATAATGTAATCAAATCTGACATAACAATAATAATGTAAGGGCACAACAATAACAATAGTGGGCTTCTATGGGGCACAATAATAACAATATGGGGACTACATGGACACAACAATATAATAAGGGGGTTGCACTAATAACAATAAGAGGTTATGCTAGTAGTATAGGGACCTAACAAATGACGGTAGGTGGTGCTACCTTTGGTATCCTGTACAACTTATCACCCAAAGTAATAATAACAGTGCGAGGCATAAACTCATACAAAACATGCCGCTTCCACAAGTATGGTTGGCCTAATAATACATCACAAACTTCAAGAAGAGAAACATCACACAATACTCATCCGTGAAGGGATTGATGTTGTAGGGAAGATGACATGGTTGGCTGACGCAAAGATCTTGTCCTTGGTGAAGCCACCCATTGGTGTATGACTACAGGTGTGGTTTGTTCAGTCGGCCCAACTGCTTTAGGACCTCTACTGAAATGAGATTCTTTTGGCTTCCACTATCGACAATGAACTAAAATGGGGAACCCCTTACCCACATATGTGAGTGGAAGAGCCACTCCCCCTCCTCTAGATTTTCAAGCTCATTCTTTTGAATCTTGGTGGTGGCAACTGTGGCACTAGGCTTTACATCAATAATCTACTTCCCTTTTTCATTCCCCTTGTTAGTTTCTGATTCAACGTCAGAACATGCATATGATTCGGAAGCCTTCAACTTGGCCACTAGTGATTGCTTGGCTCGACACTCACTTGTGTTGTGAGTGGGGCTCTTATGGAACTCACACTATGTCCTTATGTCCTTCTTTGTCTTCTTGGTGTTGTTCTTCGCTTGCAGTTTCAGCAGGTTGTCCTAGGTCACCCTGACTTTGTTTTGTCCTTTTTTATGTGGCTTGGGGGCACCTTTCCCTTGCTAGACATTCATAGATCCAAGGTATCACCTCTTCTGTTTAAATTTCTGCTCAATCTTGACAGTGTATTGATAAACGACGCCAAGAGAGGGGATGTCCAGGAACTCCATCTCATCCTCGATGTACTTTTGTAGGCAACCACAGTACTTGAGTACCAAATGCAGCTCAAAATCCTTGATACTGAACTTCGTGCGAAGGGTATGGAAAACATTTGTGAACTCTGGCACATCTTGGCACTTTCCTTTCTAGAGCACGGTCCACTTTATGTATTTATCTTCATAGCTCCCGACAGGGTAATATTGTTCCTTGATGGCATCTCAGAAAGAATTCTAAGTGGGTGTGGTTGAAAACTATGAGGATTCCCTCTCATCATTTTGTTCACAATAGGTTTCCCACTAGTGCTTGACATGTGGGGCAACTTTGAGAAGTGGAAAAGTAATCTTTCCTAATTAGAAAAGTCATGAACTGAAAAATATCCTTCCAACAGATTTAATCATCTATCTACGACATCTGAATCTATCTAACCTTCAAATATGGGAATATGAAAGTTAACTTGTAACTTTAAAGTAGTGGCGCCTCCAAAGTGGCTGTTGGATGAAGAAGCGTCGCCTGCGAGTAGTCGTCGATGGATCTGGGCAAAGTTATCCATCATCATGTTCCTCTGTCGCTTGAAGACTTCTTTGCGCAACATTTTGAAAGGATCTCCTGCCCCCTCGTCTTTCTTTTCTTCTGCCATTTGAGATCATCAATGTTTGCGAGGCTGGCCTTCCAAAGGTTCAACCATTTCGATCCCTAACTCCTTATACCCTGACCTTGTTAGGTACATGAAAAAAATAGAGAAAGAGCAAACTACTCTAATACCATTGATTCAAACTTATGCAGGAACACAACAAAATACAAAAATACAGAAATACACATATACACAAATATGCAACAGAAATAAAACTTCATTTCATTAATATCAACGAACTAAATTATGCTTACACACATAAAATGAAATAAACGAGCTCGGATGATGGTAGCATGTCTCTAAGAAGAGATGTGGCAGCTACATGCCTTTAAATTGTGTTACAATGAGACTTGAAGACCTATTTATTATTAAGAAGCAATGGAAAACCTTAAACATCCAAAAAACATAACCCTAGGAGACAAAGCGCCAAAACTACGAGCCCCGTTTGGGTAAATGGGTACATCAACTTCTCAAGGTCCTAACTTTGGCATATGATCTCCGTTTGACATGCAAAATACCTCGTTAGAAATATTTATCTGATGACTACAAATTTTCACTGCAAACATCAATTAAAGACCCATTTTTTCTCGTTTCCTAAAAAACGTCGTTTAGGGTCTCAAAATGGCTCCAGACGTTTAGGATCCAAAAAACTACCAAAAATAGTAAATTGTGCTACAATTAAGGAAACTTGAAAACTGAAAGAAATAATGGTGGGGATCCAAGTGGAATAGGTGGGTGACCGCCAATATCCACATGGATCACTTGCCTTCAAATATGGGAATGTCAAAGTTGACTTGTACCTTGAAGGAAGTAATACCTCCATAATGGTTGGCAGATGAAGATGTGTTGCCTATGGGCATCCGCTAAAGGATATGGGCAAAGTTGTCCATCATCGCATTATTTTTTCACTTAAGGGCTTCTTCGAGGAATATTTTGAAAATATCTCTTGCTCTCTCATCTTTCTTTTCTTCCATCATGGGAGACCGTTGGGGTTTGCGAGACTGAACTTACAAAGGTTCAACCAGTTTGAGCCCTAACTCCTTATACCTACCCCGACCTCGTTAGAGACATGCAAAGAAAAAAAAAGGAAGAGCAGACTCCTCTGTTACCACTGATTTAGACTTATGTAGGAACAAAATAGAATACAAATATAAACATAAACACATAGATGCAGCATAAATAAATCTTCATTTCATTAATATCAAAGAACTGAAAGATGCTTACATACATAATGGAAATAAATTAACTCGGACAATGGTAGCTTACCTCTGAGAAGAAATGTGGCAGCTACATGCCTCTAAATTGTATTACAATGAGTCTTAAAAGCCTATTTATTATAAAGAAACAATGGAAAGCAATAAATATCCAAAAACCTAACCCTAGGAGATGAAGTGGCAAAATTGTGGGTCTTGTTGGGGTAAATTGGTACATCAACTTCTCGAGGATGTAACTTTGGCATACAATCTTTGTTTGACACACACGATACATCATTAGAAAGATCTATCTGAGGAGTATAACTTTCAACTGAAAATGTTAGGCAAGGAGTTATGTTTGCATATTTTCCAAAAAAAAAAAAAACAAAAAAAAAAAAAAAACATCATTTAGGGCTTCAAAAAGACCCTGGAAGTTATGGACCCAAAAAACTACCAAAAATAGTAAATTGTGCCACAATTAAGGAAAATGTAAGAAGCAATGGTGGGGTCCAAGTGGAATAGATGGGTGGCCACCAATATCCACCAGGATCATATAATAAGAGAGTGATCAATATTTTTAAATTTTCTTTTAGTCCCTTGGTGTATCATCTTCTAGAAAAAGGGTTAAACTTTGCCCTTGCCCCTAAGAAGATACTCATAGAGGAGATTATTTACAACATTAAATTTGGCATCAAAGACTTACCTGGTCCCATTAAAAATGTCATCAAGAAGGATTGTGCAGTTACTCTTAGGAAGGCTAAGCCTCCTAGGAGCAATATTAGCAAGTCAGAGTTTGAAGCCCTTAAGGCTTTGAACAATAACCCTCATATTGTTGTTCTCAAATCCGATAAGGGTGGAGAATTTTTATCTTATATAGAGATGAATACCGGAGGAAAATGAAGATCACTTGTGTAACAGTGGTAGCTATGGAAAGCCTAGCAAAAACTCCCTAAAAAAATATCAAAAGTTGTTGCCTTAGCTATTAAATCTAGTAACACTGCTTGCTCCAGAAGCTGTAATTTTATTGAGAGTAACCCTTCCGCTCTGAGGATCAACGTGCTTCCTAAGATTCATAAGGAGAGGGCTCCCCTTAGACCCATTGTCAATACAATAGGTAGGCCTACTTATATTCTAGCTAAATATTTAGCCTGGAAGCTCAAGCCCCTTGCTAGTCGTACAAATTCTTTTGTTAAGGGCTGCTCTTTTGTCAATGAATAAGGGGTTTAAATTTTGAGTCTAGTGATATTATGGTTAGTTTTGATGTGGTTTCACTTTACACCAACATTCCTATCAGAGGTTGTTGAGGTAATCAATCACATTACTAATCTTGATACAACCAAGCTTGTTGAGATTTGCCTTACCTCAATTTTTTCAGCTTTGAGGGTGAATGCTATGAGTAGACATGCGGCATCGCCATGGGTTCTCCATTCTCTCATGTAGTATATATTTTGTTTGTGGAATATTTTGAATCTAAGGCTTTGGCTTCAACTCAATTACGATCGAAGATTTAGAAAAGGTTTGTAGATGATGCCTTCATCTTGTGGCCTCATGGTCATGATAAGTCGGATCTGGACTTTCAACATCTTAATAATCAATCAAGATCCATCAAATTTACCATGGTGCCTGATGTTAATGGTAGCCTTCCCTTCCTTGACATTATTATCTCTAAGAAGGATGATGGTTTTTTCTTGAACCAAGCATTTCATAAGAAAACTCACACTGGGAAATATCTTCATGCTAATTCCCATCACTATCCAACCCAAAATATGGAAGTCCTCAAAATTTTAGATACTAGGGCTTTAAGGGTTTTTGATGTGAGTCGTGTGGAGAGTGAGAAAACCCATCTCCTTAATGTTTTTGAAATGATTGAATATAATAAATTCTAAGGTATCAAGGCTTTTTTTAGAGTGAGCAAAGGTCTGAAGTTAAGGAAAGAACCTAGAGAATTGGTTTCCAATGTTCAACTTCCTTTTATCTAAGGGACTGCTAACAAAACTGCACAAATTATTAGGGAGCACATTGTTTCTTCCACCTTTAAACCCATGAATGCTATTCATAGCGCCCTAAGATCCGTTAAAGACTTTGTGGAACCTATAAACATGAAAGGTGTTTATTTGGTCCCATGTTCCTGTGGGACCCCTATAATGGAGAAATTAGTTGTTCCATAAATCAAACGATTCAAGAGCACACCACTGACATAAAACGTTGTAGGACTCACTTGTCAGCTTTGGCGGAACACGGTGAGAAAACAAAGCACCACATTTGTATAGTGGATTCCCAGGTCATTGCCAGGATTGATCATTTCCATCACCATAAGTTGAGGGAGGCAATCGAAATTGAAAAAAAGGTTTAATACAATAAATTGGGATGATGGATGAAGCATTAACAGTTGTTGGATCCCATCCCTTTATTCCTAGGTGTAGCCCTTTATTTTTTGCCCTGAATTTTCTTTTTCTTTTCCCTTGTTTTCTTGGCCTTAATCTTTTTATTGTTCGTCCCTTTTATTGTTTGGTTTATTGCCATTTTATATCTCTTTTAATTTTTTTAGGTTTATATTATATTTATCTTTTTTTTTTTCCTTTTTTTTTCTTCTATTCATTTTTATTAAAATTCATTTATTTTTTACTTTTTCATAGATGGGATCTTCGGTAGACAATGATCGGGTGCACTGTTAGAACACTAGTAGATGTTTGTTAAGTTACTAATCCAATTTCTTGCCCTATTTGGGTGTTATTGTTGGACATGACAATGATGTAGCCTCAACGAACTTTTAAAAAAAAAATCATTTATTTTCTGCTTTTTCATAGGAATTCGGTAATCTTTTCAACTTTTTTATGGGTATATTCATTCTTTCTTAGACTTAGGTTTTTTTCATTTAACTTTTAGTTATTAGTTGCTTATTCAATTTCTTTTTTAAATAAATAATGTCTTTATATATTCATTTTGATTCTTCTTTGATTATTTTTTTTAATTATTTATATTATGTATCTTCTAGATTTATAGATTTGTGTTTTTGTTTTATTTATTTTCATATATAGGAAGAATATATTATTTTTTATTATATATTATTATGGTTTTCTTAATTTTTTTTTTCATATATATTTATTTTGGTACCTTTTCTATGTGATTCTTATTCTTGTTTATTGGAATATTTTCAATTATGAAAATCAAGAGAATAATATATATATATATATAGGATGGTTAATGTCCACTGAGGCCAAACTTTGGTCTATCAGACCTAAATAAATGAATTATTTAGTTTGATTTAAGATTTTATTCCTATGCTCAAAAACCTTGGAGAGAAGCCTCCCGAGCTCACTATAATTTTGACATCGTAAAAAGGCTAGGAAGGTCAGTATTGCAAAAAATATTGTGAAATTGAGATCTAATGTGGTTGTACGTGGGGCACTCTAAGAGGAAGTGATTTTCATCCTTGATGTTCATATTCTCACAGAGATGGCGAATCCTTTCCATCCATGGTGTTTTAGGAACTGCCCAACGACCCGTTTCACTATGGAGCTCATGAGAGTTCGTTTTAATCTTGGCTATAATAATTTTCTTCTTTGAGCTAGTTAAAACAGAGAGATACTTTTGATCTTCTAGGGTGGGGTTGATGACTTCCTTATAATATCTTAATTTTCTTTTAGCTCCTAAATCTTTCTCACACCACATTTTTTCTTTGAACTTAGAAGTAACAATATTTTTAATGTTATTAATGTTTTGCAAAGCAAAATTCTCATCAATCTCCCAATGGTTTAACCAGGCCTTGGTGTCTTTATACCAACCTCGTTTGAGCCTTAGTTGGTTTTGGATGGAATTTAAAGCTAGCTTATGAAGTCTATGGTCTCCTATGTTATTGAGTTTGTGCTTGTACAACAAAAGCCTAGTTATGGCTAGGCTCTCGATAGGGGAAAGACCCACTTCTATAAGGAGAATAGGATAGGGTGTATTGATTTTAATTTTTAGGTTATATGTTATAAAATGCTTCTGGATTTGCTCAATATTTCTCCAAGATTCTCTAGAGATGTTGCAACCCCAAACCTCACATCCGTATAAGATGACAGGAGTGACTAAACTTTCAAAGAGGAACTTCTTTCTAACCCACATTACGAGGTTTGTCGTTTTACATTTATTTTTAAGACCAAAATAGGATTTCCACCCCCCATTAATCATTTTCTCAATGCTATAGTTCCAGTTGAGCTTGTGATGAATATCAATTCCTAGGTAATTGTAAGAAGACACTTCCTCCAAGTTACTATTGTCATACATAAAATTAGCGTAAGTGTCCTTCTTGGATTTGATAATCATAACTTTTGTTTTGTCAATGTTAATAGTCATACCCATGGTAGAGCAGAAATCCTTAAGAAGTCTATTTTTCTTATCAAGATCTGTTACACAAAAATATCGTCACCATGACTATTTGCAGTCAGTATGGGTCCATCATCACTTATACTGGCCTCCTAAGCAAGTCTCAGACCTTAGCTCTTCATGTCAAGCTTCGCAAATGAGAGAAAGACATTGAAAATAAATATTACTCTGGTTCCGCACTTTCTCCTACTTTTACCTGCGGACCCGCACCCTTTGTTCATATTACCTGCATATCTGCACGCTCTGTCTGTAAAGGGGTGGGTGTGTACCCCTGTAAAATTCAAAAAGACGCAAGTTTATTCTAAAAAACTCACTTTGGGTTAATTCTAGATGTTTCTAGAAGGATTTTGACATGGATTGTTCGCTCCAAGGTGGTTCATGCATCCCAAATGAGAAGGAGCTAATCCCTTGATAGGAGGAGCTATCCCTTTGAAGGAGGGCT
>APFE031745549.1:0-12303 GCA_000404065.3 Pinus taeda
TTAGACTCTTATATATAGAAAGGAGGTTTTGTCATTTGAATCATCAAAGAATCATTCATTTGTGTAATGTAAAGGAGATTGCCCCCTCGAAGAGGTTGAATTCTAAGGCGTTGATCTATCTTTTCTATCTTTTTGTGAGCTGGTTTCATAACAGTCTCCCATTATTATAATTGGTTTAATCACCCCTTACTTCAAAAGAAAGAATTTGAATCACATCCATCTTTTGGCCATCACATTTCCACTCAATGTCTAGGTAAGGGAGCATCCACTTTTCAAAGTCTAGGAGAAGTAATTCTCCCCAACCCTCCTAGTGCATCTAGTAGTGTCAACTTTAGTGCCATTACTCTTCCCTATCTTGAAGAAACTCTAGAGTCCTATGTCACTCCAGATCGCACTGGGGATGATCCACTTAATCATTCATCCATATTACAACAACAACCCAATCCATTTGACATTGTTGTTGTCCAACCCCAATGTCGTCTACGTAAGCATCTATTCATTATATCTGAAGCCACTCTTTGGGATGGTGACACCATGTATGAAAACCTACAAATTTAGTCCACTTGACCCATATACATAGTTCCAAACAAGATTGGTAACACCATTTCTTTTATATAATTGCATTCATCCATTCTTCCCATAAGAAGGCATCTATAAAACAAACAAATGGCAACAGGACCACAATGTGCATAACCATTTTATGTACCATCCATATAAGTGTTTGGAATCCATTATTATAAATACACTTGGCATGTCCATATAGTTTTATAACCACCATACATACAAAAATGGGGTGCACATATGGCCCTTCATCTATTCATCATCCTCTAGAGGATCTCATGCCAGTTAGGTTGAATGCTTGAATCCATTATTTCAGCACTTGGAAAACAACGACGCTCCACAAACTCATCCTACTAGAGGCATCATTCCCACCTTTGCATACTCGATAAGTCCCCTCCATCATCATATGTTGGGGGGGAATATCTCATGCTTGGGGGCATGATGGCACCCTTCGCCACCTTCTCACTACTCAATATCAGTCTTGGCCTAGATCCCAACAATCTAGGTATGGTCAATTATCCTTTCATATTTTTGATATTTTGTCCTACCAACCTCTTTAGCGATCCATATACACATCACATATCGTATATGCTTGATACCATATCTTCAAACATTCTACTCTATGTGATACCACACTTTCCACCCAGTCTAGCATGTTTGACTGTGTGGGTGGGGGTGATCCTAGACCTTACCTAGTAGTTCATTCCTATATTCATTTCTTATCTTGATTCTTCACCAGGAACCATCCTTCTAAGAAGAATTAAGGATATTTTAGACAAGTAATTCCAACTACATTAAAGTCACAAATCTGAAATTCGATGGTCGGTTTTTCTGCTACAAGCTTGCTAAATTCTCCAATAGCTCATATGAAAATGAATTATATTTGGGGGGCAAGAATCCCTTTTATAAGAAAAACATTAGTTTTTCCATTGACCATTACAAGAAAACCATAACTTAATTTGATGAACTATTAACATCGTTGGAAAGCTCTCACCGAGCACTATAATGGGTTTCCCTTCGTTTTCAGTAGTTTGAAACTTCATGGGGAAGCCAATTTTGCATGAGGTATGATTTTGTCACCTATCTAAATTGAATCTCTTCATACGAGTCACTTGTACTCTAGAACCACTTCACCTTTGAATTTTTTGACTTAGTTGTCGAATTTTTTCAAGCATAAGCATTATTTACTCATTTTTTTTATGGTCCCTTTTGGGCCTCTGTTATATACCTTGGGGGGATAATATGGGGTACAAAGGGAGGTACCCAAGGTAATAATGTAATAATGGGATGGGCCATAGTAATAAATAAGTTGGTTAACCCATATCAAGTAAAGGACCACAAGTAGTTAGTAATAAGGTAATGGGCCCATGGTATTAGTTTGATGGTATGAGGGAACCATGGTAATGACCCATGGTATTGTATGTATGAGGCCTGTATAGAGGCTAGAGACTCCACATGGAGGGTGTGAAGGAATTATTGTATGAACAAGCATATGGCTTGTGGAGTGTTCTCCTTCCTTAAGGAGTGAATGTATGGTGTTGCCCTACCTTAAGGGTTTTGATCAATAAAGTGAATCATTTCTCTCTATATTCAGATCCTCTTATTCTTGGGTTTATTTACATTTCTCATATATTTCGGGGTTAGATCTATAACAAGTGGTATCAGAGCTATAACAGCCTCCCTCGTGTGGCAACAACATAGAGTCACCCTGGTTTAGAGCATCAGAGATGAGTCATCCTTGCATCCATGGAGTCTATTCATAGTCCCATCTAGTATTGTTATAGTACAACATCCACCTTCACTTCGCATTCATCCCATTTTTCTCACATTTGGCCTCCATCTATTATAATCTGTCTTTGAAAAGCCTCCATCTAAGTAATTAACCATCCCCTTTGGAATCGATTCAATTGTTGCTAGGTCAACCATGCATATTATGATTTGACAAGGGAATTCATTAGTATACCACTCTTATTATTCCTCTGTCATCATCCTTGGTGTCAATTTATCAGTCACATTACTATGATCCTTGTGTCTTTATTGAGGAATCCTCATTGCCTCAAATTTGGTGGGCCCTCTTCTGTCAACTTCAACACATTTATTCTAGGCAATTGGTTTAGAGGGAAATGTACCTTGGTTCCAAATTTCGCCATTGTTCAATGCCTCATATCAAGCAAAGATAATCATCATTTCCCTTTGACTTGGTTGTTTCTTGTGTGCTCGACTCTAGCTCATTATCGCACAATCAAGAATTGTACACTTGATGGTTCAATGATACAACAGATTGTACTAGCATTTCTTATCCAAGTAGATATTGGTGGCATCCCACCTATTCCACCTAGACCTCCAGTCAGTTTCATATGTTTCCTTTTTTATTTCAGCATTTACTATTTTTAGCTATTTTTTGGCTCCTGAACTCCTGGAGAAGTTTTGACCCCCCTAAATGGCGCTTTTTGAGGTCTGCAATAGGCCCATAGTCGTAGCTAGGTTATTTTCATAAACCCGATAGTACTCGAAGAGATCTTTCCAACAAGGTATCATACGCGCCAAACAGAGATAATATGACCAAGTTATGACCCCAGGAAGTTGGCTGCCCAACTAACCCCAACAGGGCCCACAAACTCTTGGCATTCCATCTCTTGCGGTTAGGGTTTTGGTTGTTTAGGGTTTTCCCTTGCTGTTCAATAATAAATAGGTCCTTGAGCCTCTTTGTAATAGATTTCAGAGGCATGTAGCCACCACATCTCTTCTCAGAGATAAGCTACCATTTCCCGAGCTAGTTTATTTCCATTCTAATTGTAAGCATATTTTAGTATTATGATATTAATGAAATGAAGTGTTATTCCTACAGCATATATGTATTTATGGTTATATTTGTAAATTTTTTCATTCTTGTTTAAGTTTGGATCAGTGGTATCAAAGCAATCTTCTCTTCCTGTGTTTTTCTTTGCATGTCCCCAATGAGGTCAAGGTATAAGGAGTTAGGGGTCGATCTGGTTGAACCTTTGCAAGACCAACATGACAAAGCCAAATGACCTCCTATGGAGGAAGAAAATAAATACCAGGGGGTAGGAGATCCTATCAAAATATTGCTTGAGGAAGCCCTCGAGTGACAAAGGAATGCGATGATGGATAACTTCGCCCAAATCCTTCGACAGCTACCCACAGACGACTCATCTTCATCCAGAAGCCACTCTGGAGGTATCACTCCTTTTAAGGTAAAAATTAACTTTGACATTCCCATATTTGAGGTCTAGATAGATGCAGACGTCATAGATAAATGGCTGAATCTATTGGAAGGGTATTTTTCAATTCATGACTTTTCGAATTGGGAAAAGGTAACTTTTGCACTTCTCAAAGCTGCCCCACACTTCAAGGACTGGTGGTAAACCTACTGTGAACAAAAATATGAGAGGGAATCCTCACTGTTTTTAGTCACACCCACTTGGTATTCTTTCTTAGACACCATCAAGGAGCAATATTACCCTATTGGGAGCTATGAAGATAAATACATAAAGTGGACCACACTACAGTAGAGAATGGACCAAGATGTGCTAGAGTTTAAAAATGTTTTCCATACCCTCCACACAAAATTGGGTATCAAGGATTCTTAGTGCCATCTGGTGCTCAAGTATCGTGGCTTCTTGCGCAAGTTCATCCAGGACTAGATGGAGTTCCTAGACATCTCCTCGCTTGGCATGACATATTGATATGTTGTCGAGATTGAGCATACATTTAAACAGAAGAAGCGAGACTTTGGATCTGTGTATCTGAAGCAAGGAAAAGGTGCCCCCAAACCATGTAGCAAAAGACAAAGCTAAGGTGGTGTGACCTAGGAGACTCCGCCGAAACCGTAAGGAAAGAAGAACACCCCGAAGACAAAGAATGACATTGGAAAATGGTGTGAGTTCCATAAGAGCTCCACTCACAACACAAGTGAGTATCGAGCTAAGCAACCACTGGTGATCAAGCTAAAGGCTTCTGAATCAGACACATGTTCCTAGTTTGAGTCAGAACTTGACAAGGGGAATGATGAAGGGAAGTAGATCATTAACGTGGAGCCCAGTGCCACTGTGGCCACCACCAAGATCCAGAAGAATGAGCTTGAAGATACAGTGGAGGGGGAATGCCTCTTCTACTCGTAGATGTGGGTGAAGGTTTCTTTGGTGCAATTCATTGTCGACAATGGGAGCCAAAAGAACCTAATTTTAGTAGAGGTCATGAAGCGACTGGGCCTACTGATGACAACACATCCATATTCGTACACCATCAGGTCACTTCATCAAGGATGAGATCTCTACATTAGCCAGCAATGTCACCTTCCCTATGGCATCAAGCCCTTCATAGATGAGGTACTGTGTGATGTTGCTCCTCTTGAAATTTGTGATGTATTATTAAGAAAACCATACTTATGGAAGCAACATGCTATATATAAGTATAGACCTCGTAGATTCAAGAGTTGTTGCAAAAAGGGCACATCAGGTTAAGCTCATCACCATGTGGTATCCTGATTATATTGGTACAGAAGAAGGACGGGACTTGGAGACTCTATATTGACTATCGTGCGTCGAACAAGATCACTATCTGAATTTAGTACCCAATCCCATGGATTAACGATCTTCTGGACCAAATTAAGGGGACCAAATATTTCAACAAGATTGACTTGAAGTTCATTTATCACCAAGTGCATATCGAACCATCCGATGTGTGGAATACTACCTTCAAATCCAAGGAGGGAATTTTTCAATGGTTGGTCATGCCTTTCAGGTTGACAAATGCCCCTGCAACCTTCATGAGATTGATGGACACCATCTTGTGACCCTTCACCAATGCATTCATGGGGGTGTATTTATATGACATCTTGATCTTCGGCCAGAGTTTGGACGAACACCTACATCATATTCGATAGGTCCTTTAAACTCTGTGACAACACAAGATGTGTGCCAATTTGGAGAAAAGCACTTTTGGCATGACCCGGTTTCAATATCTAGGGTACATAATTAATGAGAAGGGTGTGCATGTGGACCCAACCAAGATACAAGTCATTCGTGATTGGCTCCCCAACCACTCTAAAAGAGCTTTGTAACTTTCTGGGCCTTGGCAATTTCTACCATAGGTTTCTGTTGGGGTTCTCTCATATCACTTGGCATTTAATTCAAGTCATCAAGGGCGGAGAAAAATCAATTTTTTTTTGTCTAAAACCCAATAGAAGACATTTGGCGAGTTGAAGCATCACCTTTGCTCTGCACCAATGCTCACATTACCAAACCTACAAAAACCATTTGAGATTGAGACAAAGGCCTCTGACCATACTATTAGTGCAGTTCTTACTCAGCATGGGCATCGAGTGGCTTACCAGAGTGAGAAACTTTCAAACATAGTCTGAAAGTATCCCACTTATGAAAAAGAAATGTATTCCATTGTGTAGGACTACCATCAGTGGAAGAATTACATTATGGGGAAGGAAATAGTCATCCATATAGACCACCGACCCCTACAGTTCCTACTGACACAAGGGAAGTTGTAGAATGATTGCCATATCAAATGGTCCACATACCTGTAACAATTTCATTTGAACATTAAGTAAAAGAAGGGAAACACCAACAATGTTGCATATTGCCTCATCTAACCACCTATCATAGCAATGATCACTTTGCTTGACTCCTGTGGGCACAAGACTTCAGGGTGAACGCATCTTTACAAGAGCGATCCAAAATTTGGCAACACATACCAGACACTCATGGAAGATAAGAAAGTTCCAAATTTTCACCTCCATGATGCATTGTTATGCCACTTGAGACACATGTGTGTTCCTTCAAGCGAGTGTGCCAAGATTATTTGGGAGGCGCACTATAGTTAGTTCGTTGGATAGTTCGGGGTATAGAAAATAGTGGTAGTACTGCAAAAGTATTTTGATAAGCCGAAACTTCATTGGGATGTTGGGAGGTACATTAAATCCTGCACTACCTGTGCCATTTCCAAACCAACCATCAAGAAGAAAGGCCTATATACTCCTCTTCCTACTCTTAGTTGAACTTGGGAACCCATCTCCATGGATTACATGTCGGGCCTTCCTTCTTCTAATCACAACAACAACTATGTTTTCATGGTCGTCGATAGATTCTCTAAGATGGCCATTATGGCTCCCTGGAAGAAGAGTATCATAGTAGAGGCCAATGCTAAACTCTTCTTTGAGCAAGTGTGGGTACAATTCAGAATCCCATGGTCCATTGTCTTGGATTGGGATAGCAGATTCCTGAGTGCATTTTTGTCAAGTCTTTGGTCAATGTTGGATACCAAACTTGCTATGTCCACTGCTTTCTGTCCCCTAACTGATTGCCAAACAGAGGTCATAAACAGGATGATCATACACATTATAAGTACAACTTGAAGAATCCATGCAAATGGGATGAAATCCTCCCCTATTTCCAGTACAACGATGACAGAACTCTCCACAGCTCAACAGGCCACAAACCCTTTTAGGTAGGCTAGGATTTTAGTCATTATGTCCCATTGATGTGGCCATCCCATTTGCAGCTACTTAGGAAGATTTGGTACATGCTCAGTCTGAATCTAACAAGGCTAATGCCTTGATTGATCGCATTCAACACATTTGCCAGTAGGTCCGTGATATATTCAAAATATCCAATGCTATGTACAAGAAGCGCCATGATCAACATCGAGTTCCGCACAAGTTCTAGGTGGGCGACAAAGTTTGGCTACATTTGCAGAAGGAGCGCCTCAATGGACCCCACCGCAAGCTTCACCCACTCCAATATGGGCCATACACCATCACCAAGGTTGTGGGGTATAATGCCTTCAAGCTCATCATTCCACCATTCCTTGGTTTTCACCTAGTGTTCAATGTTGAACATCTTCAGCCATACTTTCCACCATTGCTAGACACATCCGACATTGCAGGACAACTAACACCAACAGAGATAAACCCAAATTGCATGGAACAGGCTATACTAGATTAGATCATGGACACACAAATAAATAACACTCACTAATAGAGGATCCAACTATATCGAGTTTTCAAGGCAGGCCAACTCCTTCACCTGGGCAAGTGGTTCACTAGGGACCATCTTCAACAGAAATTTCCTCACCTCATGGAGGCTCTACACGCAATGGGGACCATTGCTTCCTTAGGAGGGAGGAATGCTCTAGGTGGATATTTGTGGCCACTCGCCTATTCCACCTAGACCTCCATTCAGTTTCATCTATTTCCTTGTTTATTTCAGCATTTATTCTTTTTAGCAGTTTTTCGGGTCCTGAACAGTTTTGACCCCCTAAATGGCATTTTTTGGGGTCTGCAACAAGCCCGTAGCAATCATTGGGAAAATTATTGGGGGGGGGGGGGTGAATCAGTGTTTTCAAAATCACAAACTTTTCATTTCATATTCTGATTTATGTACACAACTTTACTAAAAGGAACTCGCATGTGTATGCGATTGTTCTAAAGACAACTAGCGTACATCCAGTAAACTTATGTTTCATTTAATTATTGTTTATCTTCAACGAGTGCATCGATACTTTATTAAATATTATATAGAAAGTAACCATGTGCAGTAAGAACAAAATAAACCATCACACATAAGAAACACACATGAGCACTACGATTTAAGGTGGAAACCAATGCGGGAAAAACCACATGTTGTTGTCATCTTTGTCTTTTTTTAATATAAAGAAAATATTTTTACAATATTGTACTGGTGAAAAAAAATACCAGTACGTATGCACCCACCTACAAAAGGCTACAAATTTTGCTCGTTCTCCAGCTCCTACTGAAAGGGATCTTCAACCCCCTAGTTCTTGTACTAGCGTAAACTTATACAAGTACGAAGGCTACAACCTTCACTTACTCTCTAGTGGCCATTGGAAGGGAGCTCCAACCCCCTGATCTAATTTACCAACTATTAATGGAAGGAAGCTCCAACTCCCTCAACTCCGGGGACCACATTTCATAAAATTTCATACTACATCCACCTTCTACAACACATCATAACTTGTAGGCCATGTTTCATCAAATTTTCAGACTGGACCCACTACCAACATTTCAGCTAAATATAAATCATTAATTGTAACTCATCACTATAACTCGATCATCAAACTCTAACACAAATGAATCAACCAATCAATGAAACCTAATCAACTAAAACTCAATCAAAACTCAACCAATCAGTCAGATCACTGTAACCAGAATATCAAACATCATACTTCACATCACAAAAACCAAACCAGATCTTGTTACTATAAACCATGATCAACCATTTGTCAAAATTTATACGCTACTTTACAGTAGCATACCAGCGTGTGTATGATAAGCCCCGAATTGGGTAACTTATTGGGCTCATTTTTTGTAATTGTCCTTGTTCAATCCTTGTTCAATCCTCCATTTTTCATAGATTATGCATTTTTTTAGTATGTTTATGTCATTTGAACGAATAAGGGTGGTCACTCTACCTAGGAGGCTAATACGTGGTTATTTCAGGTTTGTTGGACAAATGTTGGAGCAAAACCAAGCAATCATGGGCTAGGTGACAGCCAATCTTGAGGTGAGGATTCGTAGGGGGGTTGTATCTGACATTAAATGGCCCTTCCTTGGGATCTCCACCCTCAACTCCGAGCTCACAGGCCACCAAAACGGATCCTAAAGGAAGCCAAGCAGATTTGGGAAGAGGGACTGTCTACTAGCAGTTGGGACAGCCGAGTCCCTTGAATTTACGAGGCCTGCTAGGCCCTCGTGATGTATAAATAAGATGGCCTCAACCTTTGTAGTTTACTTTTGAAACTATTGCATTTTTTTGCACTATAGTGCTATCACTTTCAGCTCGTTTTCTTGTAGCCATTGTGGCATAACTTTCGGGTGATGACTATTTTTTGATAATGACAAGCAGTCCTATTTCGTATCAGCTCTGAGTTCTTTATAGGAGCCGTAGCTCTTAGGGTTGGGCCCAACCTGAGAGCCAAGGCCTCCTTTATGTATTGCTAGTTCTCCTTTATGCATCGTGGTTTCTCCTTTATGCATCATGGTTTCTCCTTTATGCATTTGCAAAATTATTTCTGTTAGGAAGATTAAATTGTGTTGATTAACTAGGTCACTGTTGATGGATAGGAAGGCTTTTGATGTTTAGATTAAGTTGGTAGGATATCAACAAGGAACTAGTTTCAGAAAAAGGCCAACGAGCACCTTTGGTTTCACCTCTCCCTCATAGGATCAGTGGCTGGGATCAAAGTAACCTTGCTGTCCCAAAAAAAAACACTATTTTTTCTTTGCCATGCAATCACTAGTGTACGTTTTTTATTTGCAGAAGTTGGTTACATTTTCAGATCTTTGAATGCTTCGTTGCATAGTTAATATACATGTTTTCCTTGCAGATAAAGCTTCTGTTCATTCACTTTACTGTTAGCTAGATCAGATTAGGCTGGTATAACTAGGTCTTTGATTACTTGCAAGTCTTTATTGGTTCAGTTGGAAATATACATTGCAGGGCAGCTATACCACTTCTTCATCCACTTGAACTTCATCAGACCCATCGGTTCCATCCCCTAACTGGGTTTCTTGCCTCACGCTTGTCATTTTTCCCACATAACCCTACCCTTTTGTGAAACCATTGTTCAGCCTTCTTTGAACAAATTCAGCCATCTACACCTTCTCCCAACTCCATCCACCAGTCCCTGGACCACTTCAAACCCCTATCCTACCTCCATACCCACTCCTTCATCTTTCCTCACTCATCCATCCTCCAAAATCCCATTTATGAACATCCTATAGAAATTCCCGAACATCCTGTAGAACCCCTGCAGACTTCCTGTAGAAGCTCACAAATGAGGTTTCTTGATAGCCAAACTCTATGAAACGCTATGGAAGGGTGTTAGGGACCCCTTAGGCCCTCTCTGAACCTTCCCGACCTCTTCCAATCATTTCTTCTCGTCGATCCACCTCTGCACAGTCAAGAATAATGAAAGCCTATGGATGATAATTTTGATAACTTATTAAAAAATAAAAAAAGATGTTTTCTTCGGATAGAGGTAGTCTAGACACATGCATTTTACCTTCCTAGAAGTAATGGCAGCTCTTTCAGTAGCTTGCATCCTTTTTTTGCATCAGTGAGACTAGCTGGTCAGATTAGGGTTTGCTAGGGTTTACGCTTTCTTTCAGCTCTTTAGTTTCTTTTCGCAAGCAGATTAGCTTCCTTCGAGTTAGCTTCCATCCATTAGTTAACAAGCTTCTTATCAAAGCTCATAAAAGCTGGCTTGAGCCCCTAGCAGACTTGTGCCAGCTGACCAAGTGACAACTGCGGCAAGAGCTAGTACTTATGCATACATCACCGTCGCTTCCAAGTTTGTTACGAACTATCGGGTCGATAAAAGTAAAGAAGGGAGTCCCAGGAGTTGCAGCATTATTTTTGCAATACTGGAGCTCACCACTCTTTTTAGCGTCGTTGTCGGGGAAGCGTCAGAGTATTTGTGATTGCTGCTTTTCTTCTATTTTCTACTACAACCTTCTACTAAGTAGTTTATTTCATTTCCATTCTACAATTTCATTTCCGCAAAAGTAGAGTAAACATTTCCTGCTTTCATATATTAGCATTTCAATTCCGTAACTTCAATTCTGCAAGCGTAGCTTAGCATTTCAACTCCAACAATTTCAATTCTGCAGGCATAGCTTAGCATTTCAATTCTGCAAGAGTAGCTTAGCATTTCAATTCCGCAATTTCATTTCAGCAAGATAGTTAGTTGCAGTTCAATCTATTTTAGTTTTGCAGGTACCAGCAGAAAAAGCAAAAGCAACCAAAAAATCTTTCCATTTCATGCCTCGTAGGAACAGAGATAAAACCAAAAAATTCCTACCCAACACCCCCACCACATCGTTGAGTCAACCTTCTCTCTTCTTTGGTAACAGTGAGCCAAAAGAACCTATAGGTGAACCTCCTAAGATATACGAAGATCCTATAACAGAAGAAGAGCTAGAGAACATTTCGTCTGAAGCCATGGCTGAAAACTGAAACAGTAGAAGAGAAGATGAGAGAATAGAAGGTGCCTTTCCCATCTGAGAGACCAATGGAGACATGAAAATGAAAAACATAAGTCCCTTAGCTTTACCTCACTTCCATGGATTGACTACTAAAGACCCTGATACCTTCCTGTTTGAGTTTGTTGTCCTTTGTCGAACTTACGACTATGCTGAGGACGAACAAAAGTTGAAACTCTTTCCCTCTACCCTCAAGGATGCAACATTACGCTGGTTAATGGGGTTACCTGGAAACAGTATCACCACTTGGGATCAGATGTAGCAAGATTTTAACACCAAATACCAGGACTACTATAGGTCCAAGGAAACCAAGGGAGAGATCTTTCGGATGACCATGGGAAGTGATGAGTCTTTAGAAGATTACGAGGAAAGTTTCTAACTTAGTTATAAACGGGCCAGGTGCACACTTGACCCAGAATCTCTGAAGCTGGTTCTGCTCTGAGGAGTCCCTGAAGACCTTCTAGATACCCTTCACATGTTGACTGGAGGGGACATCTACCAACTACCTTATGAGGACATAAAGACCGTTTTTAGAAACCATTCTAGGGCAGCCCGAAAGAGAGGTAGGGGGAATCCACTTTCAGCTAGTACCACCTTTTCCAAGCATGAGTTTGCTAATCAGATGGAAGACCTCAAAAGTGAGATGAGACAGACTATTGCCATGCAACTTGATACCTTCCGAATTCAGCAAAAGAAAGAGGAAGCTG
>APFE031745553.1:2216-48233 GCA_000404065.3 Pinus taeda
CAAATTTAAATTTGAAATAAATTTAACACATGTTATATTTCCTTCTAGAACAAACACAAGAACATAACAACATTTTAGTACTAAATAAGTCTAATGTGTGCTATATTAACAACATTAAAGAAAATCTAACATGTGTTAGATTTCCTTTTAGCGCAAACTCAATCACATAGAAACATTGTACAGTGAGAAATCTAGCAAGTGCTAGATTTATGTCTACCACAAATACAAGCACGTTGCCAACAACAACATTGTAGAGTATAAGAAATCTAGCTCGTGTTAAATTTTCTTCCAACCCAAACACAAGCACATTTAAATTTGAAATAAATCTAACACATGCTATACTTTCTTCGAGCACAAACACAAGAACATAACAACATTATAGGACTAAATAGGTCTAATGTGTGCTAGATTAACAACATTACAATGTAAAATAAAATCTAACATGTGTTAGATTTCTTTTTAGCGCAAACTCGAGCACATAGAAACATTGTAGAGTGAGAAATCTGGCAAGTACTAGATTTATTTCTACCACAAATACACGCACGTTGCCAACAACATTGTAGAGTATAAAAAATCTAGCTTGTGTTAAATTTTCTTCCAACACAAACAAGCATATTTAAATTTGAAAGAAATCTAACACATGCTATATTTCCTTCTAGCACAAAAACAAAACATAACAACATTTTAGGACTAAATAAGTTTAATGTGTACTAGATTAACAACATTTGAATGTAAAAGAAAATCTAATATGCGTTAGATTTCCTTTTAGCACAAACTCAAGCACATAAAAACATTGTAGAGTGAGAAACCTAACAAGTTGTGACGGATTTCTCACACAAAACAATCTTATACTCACCTCCATATCCCTCCACATGCTCCTTCCCATCTAGGAGATGCATATACATGTTTATAAACCACATCAAGTAAATTGTCTCTCTCACTCATGTGAAATCCTGGGTCTTTGTAAGATTTCTCAAACTATGCAAATAGAACAAACTCTTAACATTATCATCAAGAAAAAAATTCCCTCTCTATGCTAACTAAATCTAGAGTTGAGATGGATCTAAAGGAAAAGCTTGCACCTTGAGAAATTTGATCCCTTTGTAGGCTATCTAAATCTAGAGTTAAAATGAATCTAAAATGGTTTAATTATTAATAATTATAATTCTTATTTTATTTTATTTTATATTTATGTACTTTGACTAAATTAACAAGTTTAAATAACATTACATAACCTTAGAACATCTCATTCACTTTGGGCTAAAGTCTCCCATATAATCATTCATGTTGGACTAAAGTCTCTCCATGCAATTATTTAAATTTGTAGATATTTATTTTTATCTTAATCAATAATATTTAATATAAAGTAGAAAACATAAACTTGGAAAAGCCCATAAATATTATAAATATCAAGTGAATTACAATGAAATTTGAACCATTTAAAATTATAATTTTATATTTTTATTTTGGAAAAATTTCAAACCATAAAATTGATAATAATAATTTTTTTAAAATATGGTTTTATTTAAATTATAAATATTATATACAATACATAAAAATGAATATAATTTCAAAAAATGAATTATAATTTTAAAATTACTAATAAAAAAATATTAACATACCAAATTCTTTATTATTATTAAAATTTGTAGATATTTATTTTCATTTTAATGGATAATATTTAATATATAATGGAAAGTATAAATTTGGAAAGGGCTACCCATATTATAAATATTAAGTGCATTATAATGTAATTTGAACCATTTAAATTTATGATTTTATATTTTTAATTTAAAAATAAAATAAAATTAAAACATATAATTAATTAAATTTATGATTTTACATTTCTAATTAAAAAAATTTCAAAACATAGAATTGAAAACATATTGAAAAGAGGGTCGTCTGCCTGGAGCTAGTAGAAATGTTCACTGCAAATGAGATAAGGTGTCTTTGAAATCACATTATACACTTGTCTGATTCATCACTGTAATGAGCCAAGGTATACAAATTTTAGGGATACCCAAAGAGCAACCAGTAGCTAAAATTCTTTATGCCAACACTATGGAACTAGAGGGAATGGATTCAATGGAGATCAAGACCTTGCTTTGTGCTTTGCTAAGTGGAAAAGGTCCCTATAAATTAAAAATTTCCAAGAGATAGGGACACGCAACTAATAACAAGCAAAAGCATTGAAAATGTATCAAGGAGTCAAGTTCCTCAAGGACATTGTGCAAAGGGATGTAGTTATTATTGAGGACTCCACCATAATCACAAGATTTACTTTAAGGGAAATACCATTGTACTATCAGGAGCATACAAGAGTATGCTTACGTATTACTACTATATTCAATGCTAACCCTGAAATTCAAGAATGGTATATGTTGAACCAATGTTATGATTTATTATCTATGTTGTTTACAATCAAGGTAATAATGCGAACCAACACCTTGCACAAAAAGAACAATTATCATGAAGTATATGGAAAGTGAACCAAATGGTAGCATACCCTCCTAGTGGAATTATGTCTTTCATAGTTGAATATTACCTTGTCATTGAGTCACAAGTGTAATCACTCAATCAAATGTTGTAAACATACCATTTTCATTTTGGAACTAGATTGGTAAGCCTAATAATAAATGTTATGTTAATTTATAAATAAGATTAAATACTTGTTGAGTAGCAATGACATGGTACACTAATTAGAACCAGTCTAGATCCATCTTAATTCTGAATTTATTAAATGCTAGGGATCAAATTTTTAGCATGCAAACATTTCTTCAGATTTTGCACTAAAAAAAGAGGTTTTCACTTCAAAATATTTGACCTCTCTCAATAATTGATAAATGATTTAGGCTAATATGTTAAATGATTAAAATAGCTGAAATTCACATTGTATTAATATAAAAAGTTATTAAATCATTTATAATTCAACTTTATATTTCTTTTAATTTAAAATATATTGATAAATTATACTTGTTAAATAATTTATAATTAAATATATCATTTATATTAAATTTTAAATCTAATTTTTTTAGATTTAATGATAATTTTGTCTAACTTATATTAATTTCATTATTTTTATTAAATATTAAAATTTAATTATTTTTTTTAAAAAGTTACTAAAATCACTATTTGAAATTTCAAAACTTTAAAGATATTAACATTTATACACAATTCAATTAAAAAACTCAAACTTATATGACTTAGAAGGCTCTCTTATATATAATTTATTTAGTTAAAAAACATTTAAATTAAACAATTTGTAAAATTGTCTATCATTAATACAAATCTAGATCCATTTTAACTCTTTTTCTACTCAAAATGAATTAAATCACCATGGAAAATACCATGGGTTCTCATAAACTAACAGCTCAAAAACTGACTTGACCAAGTCAAATTTACCATAGCTACCCAACAAAAATTAATTAAAAAAATAATAACTTTTTATTTTAATATAGGGTTATTTTTATCTTTATTTCAAATTTACCTTAACTACCCAACAAAAATTGATAAAATAAATAATAACTTAGAATTTTTATTTTAATAATGTTATTTTTATTTTATTTTAAGTAACCAAAATTATAATATAATATATCAAACATTTCACCCAAAAATAATGGAAAAAAATGTAGTTAAATTAATTACATTTTACACCATTAATATTATTAAACATTTACCTAATTACATTGTACACCATTGAACATTTGAAAAAAACTAAGAAAGAATAGTATCAACATGAACATTAAGGACAAGAGCCAACTCTAAATAAAGCCACTCCAGATTTAGTGACATATGTGCAAGTGTGTTGTAGCTTTTGTTACTCTGCCATATAGTGCATACATCTCGCTCAATGTTGGGAATTGATATGTAATTTGCAACCACCTTGTCTCTTTCATGATAAAATCCGGGGAAAATATTGTCACAATAGTACAGTTTCCGGCTCAGGAAAATATTAAAAGACTCGTTGTAGTAAACAAATGGAAAAAAAAATCTAAGGTATTTTACACTGGTTATATTTTTGTTTAATTAGATTTAGAAACTATTTAAGATTTGACGAAAAAAATATTAAATAATTGACATCATTTTTATCAATCAAATTTAAAAATATTCTATATGCAAAAAAATGTACAATCACATTAAATTCAACCACTGTAAATACTTTGCAAGAGAAGTTTCGTTATTTGTTTAAACACTTATATTGGATTTTGACGGAAGAAATGATAGCATAAGGAGTCACGACACGTTCTATGGTGGATGTGCAATACCCATCAAAGTTGGCATCCTTTTCATTATGCAATTTGTTTATCAAAAATCGAAGTAAGATGTTGTAGAGCTTGATATCCACTATTTAGGCATTGAACCATAGAGCCCTCTATTTGATTTCTATTGTTGATGTTTTTAATAAACAGTTAGTTAATAAAACATCAACTGCTAGAACAAAGATAAGGAGTGGTGAGATTTTTTTATCAAATGAGTGAAAAAGGTACCTGGCCTCTTTCTTATTATTATACCTACCCGCTGCTAGGTATATAGCGATCGATAAATTATTGAAAGCCTATTATTTTCTTTCGACTTTTTCCAAATGGCTTGATTTAAGCCAATGTTTTCTAGAATTTTTTATTTAAAATTATTTTCATTTTATTTTTAATTTTTTTTATTGGACAAGCAACTTAGGAGTCTTATTGCAGTTTATCACAAGATTTTCACTTTTAGATTGGGTTAAAGAGTCAAGTTTAGATATAATATATAGAATATGATGGAAACATTTAATTTCAAAAAACTAATGCTAAGTCTCACGTAGCATTAATCTAATAACATTTTTTGTTTGGAAGTTTTTAGCCTAATTACATAGCTTAATATTACATAGCCATCTAGCTCTTTTCGTGTTAATTAAAAACTATTGCATTGCTTAATATTACATAGCCATCTAGTTCTTTAATGTCAGTGAGCACTAACTTTCTCTGTCCAACAAACTTCTTGTTTTAAGTCCTCTGCACCCAAACCTGGTCATGTACATTCTCTGTCCTGCAGACTTCTGGTTTTAAGTCCTCTACAAGGATACACATTCTCAACGAATTGCTATGTTTCGAGCACCCTAATTTGTCCCCGCTTCATACACCCGTGGCTTGCATAATAACTCACCAAACACTAGTTAATTAAGGCATAATTTTTCAAGTACTAGATCTTCAGGTACTAGATGACGATTATTACTGTTTCGTTCCTTCAGTTCCTCAGCTCTTCAGGCCTGGCACTATTCTTATTACAACATCATATCAATGCTCTCTTCCTCTTCATACATGTTGGGTACATATAACAGGCTGCCCCATATACAATTTGATGGCATTGCTTGAGGCCTCAGTGCCTGTGTGCTCTTTGTTTTGCTTTTTTCCTCCATAAAACTGAGGCCATATACAATTTGATGGCATTGCTTGAGGCTTCATGAGGCCTCAGTGCCCGTGTTCTCTTTGTTTTGCTTTTTTCCTCCATAAAACTGAGGCCATATAGAATTTGATGGCATTGCTTGAGGCTTCAGTACCTGTGCACTTTGCATCTTCCTTTTTTTTCTCCATAGAACAAAGGGAGGGACAAAAAGGAGAGTAATTGTCCATCTGTGCTGCATTTTTCCTCTATAATCTAATGTTTGCCAAAATTTTATGTGCAATTCTCCAATCAGTGATCCTGTTACTCTTAAACACTTGCTTTGTCAACCCCAAAAATTGCTAATGCAGTAAACAATAATCGATTCCTTTCTACTCGTGTTTTGAATTTCTGGAATTTGTGTATAAGAAGTCCCATTTTAACCAAAGCTCACCTAAGGGGGAGTCTCCCTAAGCACCCTAGCATTTCCTCAGCTCTCGTTGTTGCTACTTGAAGTCTTTTTGCAAAAGTAAAACACAATGACATAGATTATCTTGTGTTCTATGTTCCCAATCCCAGTTTTCATAAATACTATTTTTCCATTGTTTGCAGAGTTGGTATCCATCTTCTAACAAGACTGATTTGAACACTTATAGTCAACGAAGAGTGTTACGTTGCTATCAGAGCTCCACCCTACATAAATAAATCTCACAATTTGGAAGACGCAAGTGGAATCGAAAAACCATCTCGACAATTGGCTAGTCCTCTATGTTTTTATTCAAGTTACCCTAATATGTTATCTGATACAACTATGTTTTGTTCTAGCTCCTTGAATCTCTTGGCTATGTTGACTATGTTGTTATTTGCAGCATCATGGTAGTTCACTGTGCACTTAATTTGAATTCCTCTTACTTAGGATGCACTCTTTCATTCATTTCATTTGCTTTATTGATACAGCCATATCTAGATTAAATCTCAACCACTTAAATATTAATACCCAAAACTTACCCTTGATATTGACTGTCCATGGACAACCCAAGAGGTATTCCTTTCTGTGCTAATTTTCTCGAGCAACCCAAGAGGGATTCCTTTGTGTGGTAATCTCTGAAATGCACGGCAGCAGATAGCATTTAGGGACATAGTGCCCAACGCATCCATGAACCAACGAACACTTAACCAACTTGGAATTACATCTGTGTCCATTTCTGAAGTCAGTTGCAACCTCTATAAGAGTAGCTTCTGACCATGCTCACTTTATCCGTTGCGCTTCAACTATCACCTTTAGTTAAAAGAGACACTTCCGCTGAGCCTACGATAGAACCATTTCATTGCACCATATAGTGTTACATCCAGTACCGTAGCGCTTAATCTAAAGGAACCCTTATCTGCGGTTCATATCTTGGGCTCACAAAATCGGACCTCAGTCTTCTCTATGCCAAGCTCCTCACTATGGTATTTCACCTCTGGTATAAATGAATCAAGGGCGATATGCCAAGCTCCTCACTATGGTATGTCACCCCCGATATAAACGAATCAAGGACGATCTTAGAAGCAAACAATTTAGTAGGATAAAGAAATCATGTTTGAAGCCACAGTTGGGTTTGAACTACCACCACTCTACTGACCCCTTGATATTGTACTAGCACTGAAACTACTAGTACTTCCTTCTACTACTGCACTAGGTTGACTACAACTGCTAGGATAATGATTGTACCAAGGCAAATAGAAAGCAAAACCAAAAGAAGAAAGTACCATATGACTTATGGATGTCAGAAGAGTGATCGACACTGGGCTAGCTCTGTGGTTTCCTGACATTACCTCTTTGACAACGGGGGTTCAGAATCTCGGCTTCCTTCATTATCAAGAAGCAGACAATGTAGTAGGCTAAAGATTCAATCAGGATTTTCTTACAGTTCTCGGTGATAGATTTTTACTGATGAAAAGTAGTTTCATGATCTAACTCTAACCAGGGAACTATGCTTTGCTAATCATAGCACTATGCTTTTATACACCTATAGGGTGTTATAATATATTCTTTAGGTTCTTTGGACTTCTTTGGAGAGAAAACCATGTTTGAAGTTATTTAGTGCAGTGTGTTACTATCCCCGATCTACTCTCAACATACGGATGGAAACTTCCCTTCTATAGATTTGCAACTTGAGGTCACATTGTTCTCCATTGTTCTTTATGGGTTTGAGGTGTGAGGGCCTTGCCTTTGAGACAAATTGTGCCAAGATATAGAGTGTAGAGACCCATATGCTTCCGCATGATCAAGAGAAAAAAGAAAATCCACATGCCATTGTTCAGGTAGAGTTTGTGACCCATTCACTCTGGCTTGAGACCATTTTTAGATTAGTCTAGCTTTTGCATCATATTTGCTATATCTTTGACACAATATTTAGTAGGGAGTGTTATCCATTCTTCACTTTTTATACCTATTAGGCCATAGCGTCGAATAGAGACCCATTGATTGGCTTCATCGTTGAAAGCAGACTTGAATAGACCCATTGATTGGCCTCATCATTGATGCTTTCAGAGGTTTCAGACCATTGTCAGTCAATTGGCATCTTGGTGGATAGCTTCCAAATATACAGGTAGGATGTCTAGGCCTGAATTGACCTACCAAGTGGGTTAAAGGCCAAAATGGCCTTTTTTTGTAGATATTTTTCCCTCAAATCGTATGAGGTATTCAACTTGGATTCTTGATGGATCTATCTGTCACAGTGGATGGTCTTCCATTTGAGCTACAAGGTTTGGGTCTTTGTTCCATTGGTAGTTCAAGGGATGCCCTCCAAAGTTCACCATGCCAAAAGGAAGCAGTCAGATAGTTTATGCCCCTTTTGTCATCGTTTAAAATCCTTGAAGCATCTTCTAAGGGATTGTAGATTTTATAGATCACGCTGGAGATTGGTGCAGGACTGGCATTTTGTTCTACTTGATGCGCAACTTGATTCGTGTACACAACTTCATTGGTATGGTCAACCTACAACATTTCTTTGAGGAGAGACATTGAACATTGCTATCATCCCATTTTATAGAAGTTACGTTGGCATCACCCCTGATCAAGGCTCACTGTAAAAAGAGTTGTCTACATCAGCAATCAATGGATGTGTCACAACTACTAGTGCTAGTTACACATAATTGGTGGTCTTCCTTGCAAGTCTTAGCAGCCTGCCAATCTAGAGGCCACATTACCCCACAACACGACGTACTTTGCACTGATCATAGAGCAGCTGCCAACTACCAAATGATCATGATCTATATCCATAATAGGCAGACCAGAAAGGAACTCTATAGTCATAACTCAATCTCAATTTTTAACATACAAAGTGAAGTGGGTATGGTTTAAAGGAAAATGCAACACGTTGATGTATTGGCAAAAACCCATAACTAATCTAAATCCCTCACACAATCACAATGTGATTATCCGGGAGCCCCAACTCCATTACCAATGTTGACTAACTAAACCGTCTCTAGAATCTAACTTACAAGCCTTATAATGACAAAGGATTAAATTCCCGCTAGTATGAAGGAACAATGGCATATGCATCCATTGTTGTTTCCTTCCTAGTTCAAATTTTAAAAACATAAAATTAAAATGATTACAATGCTGTTGTTTTGCAACCTGCTCTATCAACTTGTTTGCTTTCTTTCTCAGAGCATCCATTGTTTTCTTGTTATCAATCATAAAGAGCCCATATTTTAGAAATCTCTATACAAATACACATCCATATCCAAGAGCAAACAATCCTTAAAAAATTGGGAATTTGAGGAACAATGTGCCTCTCAATAGCTCAAAAATATTGTGGATTTAGATATTCACAAATCCACTGTCAAACATGATCAGGTGGGTAAACACAACTAAATGCTGGTTTCAAATCAAGACCTTAATATTAGTCAGACCTTCTGGCTGAGATCCCCCAAGAGCCAATAATGCAATGCAAGCTGCGAAGGGGCTCCATCAATCATTTAAAATGATTAAATGGATAACTAAGATTTATGTTTCGATCACAACAAAAGCCTAAAGGCAATTCACAATCTGCAGGGACATCAAATCCGCTCAGTTCTCTCGAAGCCGAGCGAAGGCTAGAAAGGACATAAATGAATAAAAAGTCATGCAGGAAGTAAATCATTCAAACAAATAAGGAATTCAAAATCCTTGATTCTTCTGTTTCATCCGTCGAACTCCCCTGCCACTGTGCAAAACTTGGTATGCCCATAAAGAGCAGATAATCAAGAAGGAAACGCTTCAATCACACACTGGAAATCAGGGATGGTCATTATTTTATAACGACTGAATCCACCTTCCAATAAAATCTTCTTCCATTCTTTCTCTGTTCTTTCCTTCCCACCAGAGTAGTGTGCCACCATTACCAGATCAAATCCACCCAACCACCCAAAATAACCCCACTTGACTCATACGTTGTGTTTAGTTAAGGTTTTTTTTTTCAAATATTAAAACATGAAAGGCCTTATATTTCATTGCATTATGTACTCGTGCCAAGAGCATATAAAGAATGTATTTCCATTCTTTCTACTGAATAGAATTAAGATTTTTTCCATGGAAAAAGGAAAGTTTCATGTCGAAAAGTTTAACTAATGAAAACAATAAATTATGTATGGAAACTTCCCACTGAGAGTGTTGTGTGCACTACATAGCCGGGTATTAGAGAGAGAGAAACAATCATATGGCCACTGGAATATCAACTTACAGACCATAGCAGAGGATTTTTAGTATCAAATTTTTTTTATTGAAGTAACCTAAACAATCTTGCTCTCACATCTTGCAAGTTATACTCAAAATATTTAAAGAAAAAAGAAAATATTAACGAAAAAATTAATTGCAATATTCAAAAGGAGGCCATTCTCATGTCACCCAGTAGACACGATGTAAAGGAAGATAAGCATATTCACCCGATAGTCATCAGCGAGTTAGACTCTTCCTATTCAAGATATACATCCTCTGGAATTTGAATATAGCTAACGCGCAAAGAAATATTGAAACTGGCAGGTTCTTAGTCAGTGATGTTCACATTACAGGGGGAAGTCTTGCTGAAAGACAAGGGGTAGAATGCCCATTTTTTACTCGATGGTTCCAAAACTCAATATAACATCAATTTCATCAGGTAAAGAGACCTGTCAATCCAGTAGTCAATAAAATGACTGGCAAATACTAAACAGAAATCATTGGTGCAAATTACATTGAATCGTACATTGTCTGGATGGCATAGACTCTAATACAAATAGCTCTCCATGCACTTGAGCTAGCCACAGTGCCTTTCTTGGTTATCTGGTGTAGTTGTTATATTAAACTAAATATGATACGTAAAGTTCCTTTGCATCAATTATTATCCTCAAATCCCACATTTCTTTGAGGAGAGACATTGAACATTGTTATCATCCCATTATACAGAAGTTACGCTGGCATCACCCCTGATCAAGGCTCACTGTAAAAAGAGCTATCTACATCAGCAATCAATGGATGTGTCACAACTACTAGTGCTAGTTACACATAATTGGTGGTCTTCCCCGCAAGTATTAGCAGGCTGCCAATCTAGATGCCACATTACCCCACAACACGACGTACTTTGCACTGATCATAGAGCAGTTGCGAACTACCTAATGATCATGATCCATATCCATAATAAGCAGACCAAGAAGGAACTCTATGGTCATAACTCAATCTCAAGTTTTAACATACAAAGTGAAGTGGGTATGGTTTAAAGGCAAATGCAACACGTTGATGTATTGGAAAGAACCCATAACTAATCTAAATCCCTCACACAATCACAATGTGATTATCCGGGAACCCCAGCTCCATTACCAATGTTGACTAACTGAACTGTCTCTAGAATCTAATCTACGAGCCTTATAATTACAAAAGGATTAAATTCCTGCTAGTATGAAGGAACAGTGGCATATGCATCCATTGTTGTTTCCTTCCTAGTTCAAATTTGAAAAACATAAAATTAAAATGACTACAATGCAATACCTACTGCTGTTTTGCAACCTTCTCTATCAACTTGTTTGCCTGCTTTCTCAGAGCATCCATTGTTTTCATGTTATCAATCACAAAGAGCCCATATTTCAGAAATCTCTATACAAATCCACATCCATATCAAAGAGAAAACAATCCTTAAAAAATTGGGAATTTGAGGAACAGTGTGCCTCTGAATAATTCAAAAACATTTTGGATTCATATATTCACAAATCCACTGTCAAACATGATCAGGTGGGTAAGCACAACTAAATGCTGGTTCCAAATCAAGACCTTAATATTAGTCAGACCTTCCAGCTGAGATCCCCCAAGAGCCAATAATGCAGAGCAAGCTACGAAGGGGCTCCGTTAATAATTTAAAATGATTAAATGGATAACTAAGATTTATGTTTTGATCACAGCAAATCGATCACAACAAAAGCCTAAAGGCAATTCACAATCGGCAGGGACATCAAATCCGCTCAGTTCTCTCGGAGCCGAGCGAAGGCCAGAAAGGATATGAATGAATAAAAAGTCATGCAAGAAGTAAATAATTCAAACACATAAGGAATTCAAAATCCTCGATGCTTCTGTTTCATCCGTCGAACTCCCCTGCCACTGTGCAAAACTTGGTGTGCCCATAAAGAGCAAATAATCAAGAAGGAAACGCTTCAATCAGAGACTGGAAATCTGGAAATCAGGGATGGTGATTATTTTATAATGACCGAATCCACTTTCTAATAAAATCTTCTTCCATTCTTTCTATGTTCTTTCCTTCCCACTAGAGCAGTGCGCCAGCATTACCATATCAAATCCACCCAACCATCCAAAATAACCCCAATTGACTCATATGCTGTGTTTAGTTAAGGTTTTTTTTTCAAATATTAAAACATGAAAGGCCTTATATTTCATCTCATTATGTACTCGTGCAAAGAGCATATAAAGAATGTATTTCCATTCTTTCTACTAAATAGAAATTAAGATTTTTTCTATGGAAAAAGGAAAGTTTCATGTCGAAACGTTTAACTAACGAAAACAATAAACTATGTATGGAAAATTCCCACTGAGAGTGTAGTGTGCACTACATAGCTAGGTATTACAGAGAGAGAAACAATGATATGGCCACTGGAAAATCAACTTACAGACCATAGCAGAGGATTTTTAGTATCAGAATTTTTTTTATTGAAGTAACCTAAACAATATTGCTCTGGCATCTTGCAAGTTATACTCAAAATATTTAAAGAAAAAAGAAAATATTAACGAAAAAATTAATTGCAATATTCAAAAGGACACCATTCTCATGTCACCCAGTAGACACGATGTAAAGGAAGATAAGCATAGTCACCTGACATTCATCAGCAAGGTAGACTCTGCCTATTCAAGGTAGACTTCCTCTGGAATTTGAATATAGCCAACAGGCAAAGAAATATTGAAACTGGCAGGTTCTTAGTCAGTGATGTTCACATTACAAGGGAAAGTCTTGCTGAAAGACAAGGGGCAGAATGCCCATTTTCTACTTGATGGCTCCAAAACTAAATATAACATCAATTGCATCAGGTAAAGAGACCTATAAGTCCAGTAGTCAATAAAATGACTGGCAAATACTAAATAGAGATCATTGGTGCAAATTACACTGAATCATACATCGCCTGGATGGCATAGACTCTAATACGAATAGCTCTCCATGCACTTGAGCTAGCCACAGTGCCTTTCTTGGTTATTTAGTGTAGTTGTTATAGTAAACTAAATAGTATACATAAAGTTCCTTTGCATCAATTAATATCCTCAAATCCCACATTTCTTTGAGGAGAGACATTGAACATTTCTATCATCCCATTGTATAGAAGTTATGCTGGCATCACCCCTTATCAAGGCTCACTGTAAAAAGAGTTGTCTACATCAGCAATCAATGGATGTGTCACAACTACTAGTGCTAGTTACACATAATTGGTAGTCTTCCCTGCAAGTCTTAGCAGGCTGCCAATATAGAGGCCACATTACCCCACAACACGACGTACTTTGCATTGATCATAGAGCCGCTGCCAACTACAAAATGATAATGATCCATATCCATAATAGGCAGACCAGGAAGGAACGCTATGGTCATAACTCAATCTCAAGGTTTAACATACAAAGTGAAGTGGGTATGGTTTAAAGGCAAATGCAACACGTTGATGTATTGGCAAGAACCCATAACTAATCTAAATCCCTCACACAATCACAATGTGATTATCCGGGAGCCCCAGCTCCATTACCTACGAGCCTTATAATTACAAAATGATTAAATTCCCGCTAGTATGAAGGAACAATGGCATATGCATCCATTGTTGTTTCCTTCCTAGTTCAAATTTGAAAAACATAAAATTAAAATGACTACAATGAAATACCTATTGTTGTTTCGCAACCTACTCTATCAACTTGTTTGCCTGCTTTCTCAGAGCATCCATTATTTTCTTGTTATCAATCATAAAGAGCCCACATTTCAGAAATCTCTATAAAAATCCACATCCATATCCAAGAGCAAACAATCCTTATAAAATTGGGAATTTGAGGAATAGTGTGGCTCTCAATAATTCAAAAATATTGTGGATTCAAATATTCACAGATCCATGGAACTGGAAGTAAGGTATAGCCTTTCTGTAAAAAACAAAGATTAAGGTTTTCTAATTATAAGAAATATATTATTAGGACAAGCTAGCAAAAATAGATTGTAAAGTAAAGAACCCGCATGAACTTACTCGGCAGGGCTGAGGCTTTTCCATATATGTAAAATAGTAAAAAAAAGGTTTGATAACATAATTTTAAGAAAAATCAAATCAAAATATTTGGATTTTCACCCAAAACGATTACAGCTACACCAACGTCAAAGACGATTCTTCTATTTGAACATTTCATGACCTACTCAAGTCCTATGCATTACTTTTCCTTATATTTATATGAAATTTGTTATGGCATTATTAAAATATCAATCCACAGTCCAAGCGTATTTTACCAAAAAGGGTAAAACATAAACAAAACAAGGGACATGACTACATGGTGAATAGAACAAGAAATAGGACTCAAGATTTCTAGCGAATAATAAGCGTAAATCACCTCCGTGACAGCCTACCTTACCACTATAAAATTGAGTTTTGGAGATACAAAACCTACTTTACTAGAAATAGGAAACGTAAACATAACCAGAAACAAAACAAAACTAGAATTGTGGCTGTAGAATTTTGACGGATAAGCAACTTAAACCCACCCATCTCCTTGAATATATCATGCACTTAAGGAACTGGTGGTGTTGTAGAAGTGTAATCCCAACAGAGGAATGGAAATGATAATAGGAACAAGAACTGAATGGAAAAGAGATATACTAGTCACGCCTCTACTGACATTGATCTGAACAATGTTGTCTGTCATCAAATGGGTATGTAGCACAGGGTAGAGAATTCCATCGGTCAGGGGTAGATCTAATCTTCCATTCATTTCCCATCGTAGTTTTAACAAAAATTTGCTTGGGAATATCAACCTCCAACCTAAAACATTCTATTGAATGACATATGGAAAGCTATTAGTTATTTCAAAAGTGAAAATCTCTACATAAGCCACCAATAAGGCATTCGTTCACTAGTGAGGTCAGCAGAGTTTAGCCCAACCACCAGGCTTCACTATCACTATTGTCCACGCCACCTAAATGGCATAACTAGAGAGCATTGGATGATTTTGGTACAAAAATTACCATCCATACTTATCACCTAAACCAACGGACCACCAGGCTTCACTATCACTATTGTCCACGTCACCTAAATGGCATAACAGGAGAGCATCGGACGATTTTGGTAGAAAAATTACCATCCAGACTTATCACCTAAACCAACGGAAGTCACTCATGGACAAGTTTCTTGCATTAATTCTTATAATTAAACAATAAAAATAAAATGTAGTTACCTACCTCTTGAGTGGGTTTAGTACCCTCTGGAAACCTCTCCTCTGGCACAGAGCCTTGATCCTGCTTGTCTCAGTTCACATACATTTCCTCGGCATCTGATTTCATTGCTCCGGAACTCTCGGCACCCTGTGGTACAGGCACATCCGAGGCCTTTTTTGTGTCTCTCAAATTTATAGGGATGACTGGATCATCACAATCCAACTGTGGCAGAGCATCTAGATGGTGACCTCCTACAGTCTTGGGACATTTTATTTCCTTGTCTTAATCAACGCATTTTTCCCTCTTTTCTGCTTAATTTCTTCACTGATTTCAGGGTCGGAAAGACAACTGTCGTCTTCTTTGGCACATAACCCATACCTTCAGCTCCATCTTCCTCTGTGGAATCTTGTACATACAGCCTCTTGAGTGCCTCTTGCACCTATCTAGAAATGTTTTAAAGTTGCAGAGAGTGATGGAGGCTTGGGGATGGGCCATCGCACAGGAGTGTAGGAAACCTTGTGCAGATCCCTTCGTAGAATGAAACCATCAGGATTGGAGGCACCTAGAATCCAATTTCTTGTATTCAAACAAATGTATCAAATCAAACCTACGACAACATGGCCGCAACCTTCCTCTTTCTTCCTTGGAAAAACCCTGCAACATGAGGAAAATGAATAGATTTTGATATTTGAGAAACAGAATGGGATGATATGGCGACCTTCCTCCCTGGAACGCGAGGGAAATGAACAAATTTTAATATTTGAAAAACCTTGGAATGCGAGGGAAATGAACAAATTTTGATATTTAAAGAGCAGAAATGCCATGAAACCTTGAATGGAATTTAAATTAAATGATTTTGTGTTTTTCAATTGGAATTAAATTCCATG
Source organism: Pinus taeda (assembly GCA_000404065.3). Lineage (NCBI taxonomy): Eukaryota > Viridiplantae > Streptophyta > Pinopsida > Pinales > Pinaceae > Pinus > Pinus taeda. The sequence continues at coordinate 18,352 of APFE031745553.1, forward strand.
AAATGAAATGTGTAAGTGTTTTCTTTGGCTTAATAGGGATGTATTGCTTATGGTAAACAATTATTAATCATATGACGCTTGTTTCTATGTAGGAAAATTTATTTGAGGGGATTTTGGTTGATTTTTCAATGTAATCATGTTACAGTAAAGGTGAATTATGGTGACATAAAAATAAGTTGTGTGTGGTTAAAAAGTGCAGTGAAGTCGTAATGTTATAAGATTAATGATTATTTATAATAAAATGTTTGGTTTAGTAAGGTTAACTAATCTATGGAGATGCTCCAATATTAAATAAGAAATTGCAGATAGAACATAAATCAAATGGAAATAAAGAATTTGTCTAGAGAAGATCATATGGAAGAATCCAAGAGGAATTCTCATGGCAGTCTAACCCTAGGGTTTTTTCTGGTGTGAAGATTGGTTTTTGCCTGCACCCGGGAGCGATAATAGCGTGAGGGAATGGTCACAACACTAGCCAACAAGGGTCAGTGCACCTGGTTTATATTTATCTGCGGCGGTTTGGCAGCTTATGGTCTTGCGGGTTTTCTCGGTCAACTAGTAAGGGGATCGAACGGTGGAGGTGAACGTTTTTTTCAATTGGGCCAATGTCTCTCAGAGGGTGTCATGCATAGCATCACATAGGGATAGTATAACAGAGTACATGTGAACATCATTTTGTATCGACGAGGAACTTGTGGATTATTCTTCTCATTCTATGGAGGCTTCCCAAATTTGGGTTGAGGGGCCACATCAACACCAAACTGGGGTTTCACCGGCAATACACCATGAACCGGAAGTCCAAGTCAACACATTTTTACCTCAGAGATGGATGATGTGAAGGTTTCCCTAAATTCCCTAGGGTTTTCCCACCCGCGCTTGACGATAAATCTGAACTTCCTTCAACTACAAGAGGACCAAGCTCAACTGGTCCTGAATATCCCATCACCGTCGGAGTAATAGTACTAGGAACTCGAACAACAGGGTTTCGCGACAAATGTACAAGGGGCATCTTATGTGGCGGTTGGGGGCACAAGCGTTCATGGGACTGATACATATGGCGTCGTAAATACTAGGAATAATGTACCATGCTCATCAGGAGCAGAGCCCCATGGCTAGCGACCTACTCCTGCAGCTCACACTTCAAGACGTTTTGATGGCATCACTCGTCAGGAACCTGGTATTGAGGATATTAGAGCATCGGATTTGGATGAGTATGAGTCAGCAGAGGACGAACAACACCCGATAGACCACGCACAGAGAACGGGGGGGGGGAAGAAAAAAACAAAATGCACCAAGGTGCATGAGAAGGGGCGTCTGTTGGTATTCGGAGAAGGTATCAATATGGCCCAAGATGCATTTACTAAGGGTATTGTGCTTGTTGGAAGGGTTCGTGGTCAAAATTATACCCCTGGGCGATTGAAGCATTGGACTATGGAAATTTGGAGACATTTATTGGACCAGTTGTTGGCGATTATTACCATGACAAGAAGTTGGTTTGCACTCATCTTCACGCAACCAGACCAAGGAGGAACCATTTTGGTGGAACTTGGCCATAAAAGGGACATCTATATTTGCATAGCTTTTTCAGAGAAAATACACCTAGTGGATTATGATTGTAGGCACATCATTTTAGTATCTAGACTGATGTGTAAACACTAACCAAAGGGTATTTAGCTAAACCCGCAAAATTATTATAGGTGCTTCTAGAGAAGTAGGTGTTCTTGTGCTCTCATTAGTTAGGTATGGACAATGAAGGTAAAGTAAGTGAAGGATTTGGCCACTAGTCTTTCCTATAATTTTGGTCCAATTTTTCAACATCACCATTTTTAAGGTAGTTGTACATTTAGAATTGAGAAGGCCAAGATAAGATTTGATGGATCCTTTTAGTTGAAAACTACAATTGGGAGGAGATATCAAACATATTTTGGGAAGAGTATCTCGTAATGTGGCTAAGATGAGGGTTATGATTGCCTAAAGTAGCTATGTTTCACGTGTATATATTTCCCCATGGTTATTCTAGTTATCATCATGTGCAATTGTAATAAAAAATCCACAGGGATATTAGAGATCTACCTATGTATGCTAGCCCTACCATAATAAAGTTACACATGTAAAGGCTTCATAAAAAAAGTTACCTACTCGTGATCATCATAATCCAATATTTAGATAAGGGGAGTTATCATAGGTACAAGCCATACTTACTAGGTGAAAGTTTGATATGTGCCACGCGATTCAAATATTGGTCATAAGAGGAGGACATATATGAAGCATATAACCCAACTCAAGGATGAGTTGGAAGGCATGACCGAGGCATTTTTGTGTATCATCTTTTACTAAGTTTTGGCACATAGAGAAGCTCAACAAAACTTGAAAAAATATGAATTTGTAGAAGTAAACATGTGGAAGGTTGAATATGTGGATTTATATAAGGCTAAGTACACAAGACTAATGAGTCATCTCATATATTATTTTCACCTACTTTTATGGATAATTTGTGTATCTCTCTAAATAAATAAACTATTTTGTACTCTTTTTTTTTGTTAAGTGGCTTATTGTTGGTTGATTCTCTATTATAACTTTGAATCTTTTGCAGTTACTCTAGTTTCCTATATATATGAGGTTTGTAAGGTACTTAAATAGATTCAATATTAGGGATAATTTGTAAGAGGGGTTACATTTTTTAATCAATTTTTGGTGTTCACTCTACATTAGAGCTATGTAATACCATGCATGTTATTAGTATAACAAAATACTATTCTACTGATGTGTTTGTATTTGTACTATATTTGGGTGATATATGCATGTTTTTATTCATTTGAATGATGTTAGTTCTAATGGTTTAAATTGGCACCAATAATATCATAATGAATGTGATCCCCGCTAAAATATTTGACATTTTGCGCATTACTTAATGGGAATTATTATATGTGCCTCAAGTGAGACCTTCTTGCTCCTAGAAGATGGAATATTTTAGGAGATTAGACAATAATAGGCCATGTTTGGAAACATTCCATTAACCTTGAGTGTATCATAGAGCTAACATAAAATAATGGGAAATAATTGTCTAAAATCTTTGAACTATGGTAAATAAGTTAAACTAGGGTTTAGTGATCAAGGGGGTAGGATTAACCTACAAAATGGCTTCAAGTGATTTAAATGATTTTAACCATGGACCTAAATTTCCCCTAATCTTATTTAGGGATGCTAAATTACTTGGAAATGGGTTGGGAAAGGTATAAGGTGACATTAGGAAGAGGTGCTTCAAGAAAAAATCTATTTTAATGGCTTTGGGAAAAAATGGAAAAGAAATATTACTTCTAAGAATTTTTTTGCCTATGTTAGTGTACACTTTTTACCTAGTAAAATATGATTTTTTCACTAAGCCATGATGGTAATTGGAGTAGTTAAAGACCTCTCAAGTATTGTCTAAGTGGATAGAGGAAGATATGGTGTACTTAGTCATAGTGGGGTACTAAGCTTGGCATTTTATTTTGAGATGAAGGTGGTGTTGTAAGCCAAATACCTTATAATTACAAAAGTATTAGCCTTAATTTGATATTAGAAAAATTGATGACATTGTAGTGTAGAGTATGTTGCTTGAGTGAATCTTTAGGGAGTTAAAACCCTATGTACTAATTGTAAAAAAATCGTTTCTTGGATTGAGTTGGTCGCTCAGGGTATGGGAGCTACTACAATGTAGTTGTCCAATCTGCCCAGTTACTTCCAAAACCTGCAAGTTCTTGGTTGCTCGCAAAGTGTTTGAAGAAACACTTGAATGAGCTAAGTGGGGCAACACTTGGGGCATTTGGGATATGTTTGTCAAAATGTCTCTCCATGATGAAGAGGGTAGGCATGAATCTTTCCCTCACTTCCCATGGAAAAAACTAGTAAAGCATGGATCTTCAAATTCATAACCACCCCTTTTCATAATATTTGTAAAACCTCTCTCACAAGGGGCTTCCTGTATCATGATGTTAGTAGATAACTTGGTAGTCATGCTTGCTACCAAACTCCATGAACGTACAAGAATTTCAGTTGCGCTTTCGAGGCTTATGTAGAAAGGCAGGATGCTACAAGAGGGATTCCCTCTAAGCAACTATGGCATTCAAAATGATGCTTTAATCTCCCTCGTTGCAGAGATGAAAGGGGAAGCTAAGGGAGAGGAGGCTCCTTCTACCACCAAGTCAGAAAGGCCGCAACCCTGGTCCCAACTATTTAAATTTTAAGGATTATTCAGGCTTGGTCTTTGTGGTTGAGCACTCTCTAGCCACTCCTAGTCTGGAGATAACAGAGGTTGGAATCAATTTGAGGGCTGCATAGTAACTCAATAAAGTAACCATATGTCGTTTCAATGGTTTTAGACCCTCATCATCTGCCCTTAGGGATTAGATCTATCAAAACTAGGCTCATAACCTAGAATTGATATTTTGCTCAAAGTTTTTTTTGTGGTGATCTTCAAATGTCTTGAGGATAAGCAAAAAATCCTTGACCAAGGTCCATGGTTTTGGGGATGAGTTTGTCTTCTAGTGAAGCCATGGTTTCCCAACTACAGTCCTCTCACTAAGTCGTCAATGACTACTCCAGTATGGGTAAGATTGCCTAGTTTTCCCATTCACTTTACCCATCCAGGTCTCTTACAAAAAGTGGGCAATTTAATTGGAAGATTTGTCAAAGTAGACGGGGAAAGACTTTTGAAAGGCATTTTCATCTATGTCTGCATATGTGTTTAGGTAGATCTTAATGAAGGTCTACCAGATAAAATAGAGCTCAAGTGGATGGGCATTGTGTATTCCCAACCCTTGGACTATGAAAATACAACTTTTTTGATGTAGGAATTACCAACAAGCTAGACACCTTCAAACTGTATGTCCCTTTCCGAAAGGGGCTTCCTCCTTATAGTCATCTAAGAACTCTAACCATAGTTGGAGGGATCTTAAGGAAAGAAGGGGATCCAAAAATTCAACTAGACAGGGAAGAGACAACCCACAACATCCTAATACATTGAACAATAAATCTTAACGCATTTAGAGCATATTCTTTTGGAATAAATCTTCCTCTACACGTTTCACTATAGAAGTAGATATGTCCCTCTAAATTTGATCGAGTGTCTACTAGTAGATCTGTGCTTGAGGTTGATTGCTACCTTGTTCCGGGAATTAGGATAAACTTTGGGCCCTCTTTTAGTAGACACTCAAGCAACTTTGGAGGGACATGTCTGCTTCTATAATGAAATGCATAGAGGAATCTTTAATCCAAAACAATATAATCCTAATTCATTAGGATTTATTTCTTAATGCATTTATCTATGCTCAATATCATCTCTCTATCCGTCGTGGTACTCACAACTTTGAGCCCAAGAATTAGCATGAGGATAGGGGATATTGATTGAGCCATATATAGGGGATATTGGCCCACAACGTGGATAGAATAGGAGGAAGACACCTAGTGATTAGGTGAATTTTGAATAATGGTTTTGGATTATGACCATTATTATCTTAGTGAGAATAAATTAGATGATGTGGGAAATGTGTGGGTTAACCCAATGCATTGTGGGCACTAATAAGTCTTGATTGTGGTTTGATGATTTGTCATCATGGTTAAGTATATATCTATGCTTAAACACAATTGTGGAACTCAACGCTAGTGTATGAATTATGGTGCATGTACTAAAATAACTCTGGATAGAGAGATAAAAACAGGGAGTGAGAGGGATAAGGATATGTATAGAGGGAGGGAGAGAGATAAAGATATAAAGAGAGAGTGGGCATGAAAGAGTAGGAGATAAAGAGAGAAGTAGAGGAAGAGATAGAGAGGGAGGAAGGGAGAAGGAGAGTGGGAGTGAGGGAGAGAGAGGGAGAGGGAGGTAGCAAGAGATCTAGAGAGTGGGAAAGCGTGGAAGAGAGAGGGAGAGTGAGAAGGATACGGTTCTCAGATATATTTGAGGTCATTAGGTCATATCAGATATATCATATTCTTTAGGCCACTCACATAAGTGTACCTTCCATCTTTGTTTGGCCTCCAATACCTCCAATATACAACAATACCCTTTTCCAAAAGATCCATGAGAGAATGACCATAGGTAGAAATATCACCAGTCATCCAACCCGTGAAGGGTAGATTTTTAATAACATTAAAATGAAAAAAAAAATATGATTGCTCGAATAAAATTTGAACCAAAACCTTATTAATTCCAGCATAATATCCCTTTCCAACCCAAGAGAGAATGACCTTAGGTAGAAATATCACCACAGTCATCCAACCTGTGAAGGATAGATTTTTAATAATGTTAAACTATAAAAAACTAAATTAATTTCTCTAATGAACTTTGAACGAAAGTGTTACTAATTGCAGTAGGTGAATGCTTAATATCTTTTCATCGGTGAAAATCATAGAGTCTTAAAGAAACCACGAAAACAAACTCAAAGGCTTCTATAGATCGCTTACTCGACTTTTTCTCAGTTGGGGACATTGAAGCTTCATTACTATGGAAATTTGTTCAAGTCGTCGGGATTCAGCCAAGATGGAAGCTCTCATTTAATAAATCCATATCTATTTGTAATGAGGTCATGATAAGCTCATTAGATTCTACTTATAATGGTTGTTCCAACTTACACCTCGAGCCTTTAAAATGCTTTTTCTAAATTCAACTCAACTGTTAATCCTCTCAACGTTACCTCAATTATGGTGGATGTTTAGGGGTTTAAAACAGGTCTAGATTGGTGCATTTCTATTCTCAAACCGCTTGATTCATGTTCCAACTTATGTTGAACCCAATGATAATTATTAGCATAAATGATTCCCTCCAACAGAGTCCCATAAAAGCACTTAAAGTTGGGCTAGTGCTTTCATTCCCTCAAAAAATCTATTAATTTTAAAAATACATCTCAATTTTTTAATTTATATATTTTACTAAAAAGATATTTATATTATTAAGTATATTTTTTTTAAATATATATAATTTAATATATATTGAATCAATAAATTTTGATCAACACATTAAAATTAAACAAAATAAAATAATTAATAAATATTAAATCATATATCCTTATTAACACATTAAAATTTTGTAATTATTACCTAAATCAAAAATCGATGGGGAACTTTTCGAATAATTTGGTGGGAAATTTTCAAAATTTTCAAATTTCAAGTGCTTCGAACAATTTGGTGTTGAAGCATTTTGGGACACTTTTCAGCAAACAGATAAACCAATCGAGGAGCATTAGCTGGTGCACACATTTACAGATAGATGATTAACTCCACTATCCTCGGGGAGTGTCGTGGAGCATTAACAGGTGTGGTGCTTCTGGCAATAACCCTCCCACACCATAAGACATGTTTACAAGCTATGCAGTTACAACAATTGCTTCTGCAAGGCCCGATCTTCCATGGATTTTGCAAGGCCTGGTCTTCCATGGCTTTTTCCTAAAACAGGTATTTTTTCTTCATCTCAAAAATTAGCTCTTTGAATAAATTATCATCTCCCGTATGTGAAAATGGAAAACATTTCTCCAGTCTCCCTTTGATAAGGATTACGCTTTTTCCCTGCAGAAAAGATAGGTGGTAGAACTACAGGGCATTTTAATCGGCAAATTTTCCTTTAAGTTAGATTGAATACACAAGAAATTGCTCCCAGTAATGGGAAATGTAATGCTCCAGACAATAACAAGGGTCAAACTAATTGACCCGAAGTTTAACCTTCAAAACTAGGACACCAAACAACCTGAACTTTAACCCTACTTTCGGAATAGGACACCACACAGAAGGCACACCGATCTAGATATGCTCTTTATTAGTCCATTCCACACATACCATCTCTCATACCTGGGATTTCCATCTTATCCTTAAGAATCACAACAATGATGCACTCTGTTGTGGTTAACAATGAAGGCACACTTGCAGCGTCAACCAAAACAACTCTGATCACTTTCAGGTGATCAATAATCCGCGCCTTCACCATATCAATGTATTAACCTTAGTCCGCATCGTAGCTAACGTCAAGATTATATTGCTCAGTAATTCCCAACAACCACTGCACCTTCCACACCAACATTTAAAAAAATCGTACATGAAAACATCTTCAATCGTATATGTAGTTTGGCCTTCCTAAGGCAGAGTTCGTCATTTTTTTGTGAGGCAGGATTTGCACCCTTTCCTGAGGTAATTTGGGCCTTCACTTCCTTATTTTTATGTGATGCCAATTCTTGCAGATCTGTAGACTGAATTATAACATCCTTGACAATATCTTAGAGATCGTTTTCTTTCAAAAACAATGTTACCTTGGCTTTTTGATGACACCTATCTGGAGGCACCATCTAATTTTTCCTCATCTGAGACTTGATACTGCCATCTCTGAGATCTATTTTACAAACTTTTCAGATATGAAAATAAAACAACAAAAATATACCCGCAAGAGTGGTTAGTCCTTCAAGAAACAATAATGAAACCCTCTAACTGTTGGTATTTGATTCTGGTAGTTGATATATTATTGTAAACCCTTGAGGATCTCAATTAGAGACGATCCTCTTATACCATGTAAAAATTTTATTATTCAAGAGGACAACTGTCCTATGTTTCTTTCTCAAATAACTCAGATCTAGAATTACTTTAATATCTGAATAAAATTCTGAACATGCAACAGTCACACATATAACTGGAAAACCTAAACAGTGGACTCATAATAGCTTTTCAAGTACACACATAATTATGTCCTTCAAATCAGCTTATCATTAATTATCAAAACTTACAAGGACACGTCAAAAATAAGGTTTTCAGCTTCCTGGACACTTAGATCTGCTCTATCACCTTGCTGGATACTCAAACCCACACTTTACTGAATTGCTGTACAACACTGTTCAATATGGATTCTGATCTGACCTTGGCTACTCTCCTGTGCTTTGAATCTGCTCAGCTGATCTTTCTTTGATCTCTTGTCTTTTTGATGTCCAAAAATGTTTGCATACAACTTCTCTCATCTTGTTCTATTTATGCTTTCAGACTCTAATTGAGAAAATTAATCTCCCCTATCTTAACAACTAATCTCTTTAATCTGAGCAACCACCTTTTCTCAACAATTATGTGTACAACTAATATTAGATCAAATACAAATCACTAATATTCCAAAAATATCTAGAATATTTCATTTAGATTTTGAAGAGTTAGGAGATCTAGTGAAATTGATCTTTCACTTTTATTTACTAAGTGAAATTAGAAGATGGTATTATTTCACAGTTTTACTAGGTGGTCACTAAAAGTTGTCTTGAACCACTTCTCACACATTCACACCTTACATGTGTAAGAAGTTCCTAAATGAGTTACACTTATCAACATACCCTGTATACCTTGTACCTAGTTCCAAATCAAAGCAAAGGTCTTAGCAGAATGCCATTTCTCACATGCTGCTGGTCACACTGGCTTCTTTAAGACATATAACAACAAGAGTAATTTCTTTTAGAATGGACTCTAATAAGAGGTGAAAAATATTTGTTGCTTAATTTGAGACTTATTAGAGGAATAAAACAGACACTGTGAGAAGTCCAGGACTAATGTATGCCTTGCCCATTCTAAATAAAAGGTGAGAATCCATTAACATTGTCTTTAGAAGTTTGCCTCAGGCCGGAGGGAAAATCTCCATCTTTGTTATTTATAGGGTGCTACTGACAACTTCTCACACGTTGTTGAACTATTCATGCCACATGTGTATAGGCTTCATGGATTTAAGAAAAATCAGTTTGGAGTTACAAAAGCCAACTAGGTTTAAAAAGAAATTTAAGGCTGAATGGCATCTTTAGGGTAACAAAATTAGTGGTATTAATTTGAAATTTTAACAAAATAGAATTTATTTTGTAAAATTGGTTATCCCACATGCAAGAGATAAGTGAGCCTGCTTGAAGGCTTTAGACGAGCTCTTAACCCTGATACAAAAGTATATTTGGGAATGTTTTCATGTGGGTAATCTATGAGAAACAGATTCCTAGGTCAAGTGCAGTGTCCATATTCCTCTTCGACAAGCATGGATTCACATCTAAACCTATCTAGGAAAGAATTTTGGGGTAATGCTTCAAAAAATGTGCCTCGAGTCGCTGCACCATGGAGCAAACTTTCATTGGCGTAAGGTGTGAATTTTGAGAGGTATTTATTAGCGTAAGGTGTGAAATCTGAGGGGTATTTATTCTGCCAAAATTTCTTAGGACATGCACCATGGAGTAGAGTTTCATTGGCGTAAGGTGTGAACTTCATACACCCAATCTAATCCCTTTAGATCAAAGTGAGAATGGAACCCTGGTGGACAACAAAACACTTGTTCAGCTCACTAGTGAGTCAATCGCCCATTGGCAGGAAAAGCCATTTTATCCTATCTATTGTTGAAGCATTTTCTTTTTCATATTAATAAAGGCTCTGTTTTGAGGGTTGTCCACAAATATTTGAATGTTGTTCTTCTTTATTGTCAAATATTCAACGTTTTATTCCAAAATTCAGAATTTTGTTTCAGATTTCAGGTATTTCAAAACATTTTTTTTTTCCCGGGGAAAAGTATCGTAATTTTCATTATCAAGGAAAATTACATGTTGTAAATGCCATATGCATATGCAGAAAAGTGACCGTGGTCATCTGAGAACTGTTTTGTACTGTAGAAATCTATACAAAAAACCTAGAGAAGGGTGTGATGATAGTATCTGATCATATACATTATTATTTACCTATTCAAATTTTTTCAAAATTTCACCCATGCTGATTACTGTTTTGTAGACAAAAAATAAATAACAGAAATAGATAAGTTAGGGCTTGTCAACCCTCTGCAGTGCCTTATCCATGTATGGTCTATGGAAACATTGGTAGATCTATTATGGTGTGTGCTCCCTGATCAACCATTCCCCTCTAGGATGATGCGTTGCCCCTTTTGAAAGCCGGTCTGCGGGTTCGTTGCGCTCCTTGTAGATATGAGCACATGAAACATGATCAAAATGTGTTTGTAAAAACAAAAAATCATCCAATATGGTTATAAGTGTATATTCATTGCATGTAGAAATGCAGTTGAACTAGTTAACAACAATCTTGGAGTCCCCATAAACTTGTAAATATATCTCATTTTTGTTTATAGCAAAATATAAAAGAAGACGAAGTGTAAGGAGCTCTGCAAAGTTATTTGTGCCATCTCCCAACCCCATACAAATATGGAGTAATGTGTCTTAGATATATGGAGGATAATGCCACCTCCACAACCCTGTTCCTATGTTGATTCGTCAAAATAGGCCCAAAGGTGCGCTTTGTCTATGACCTCCGGGGTGATGATTCGAATCTTGGCAACCTGTTCATCAACCAGAATTTCCATATAACTGTTACAAATCTTAGGAATAATCAAAGGCCAAACTATATGCTTCCCACGAAATATGTTGTTGTTCTTACTCATCCATATGTTCCAGCACACCATTAATGGAAGATTTCAGGATCTTGGGTTTGGAGCTTCAGCCCACCATCGGTTCTAGGCATTTAGTATACCATTGCCAGCCCAAGTAAGTGATAAATTAACAATATGTAACACCTACGCCTAGACTTGTTGTGTTGTAGGGCAGGAGAGAAGGAGATGGTGATTTGATTCCTCCTCCTCATGATATAATGCACACCATGTAGGTCCCTGAAAAGATAGTTTTCTGAGATTATTTCCGATCGGGGTTTTGTCCATAATGATGTTCCACATCAAAAGACGAGTACCCAGTGGGCCTTTTAGCTTCCATATGCTGCTCCACCAACTATCCAAAGAACCAGGTTTATGGCTAGCATGGATAATAGGATATCCATCCTTTGGACTATAGATCCCCTTCTATGCAAAACCCCAAATCAGTTCGTCATCCTCATCCCTTAGTCTCACATGGGATTCAATTAAAGCCGCTAAATATCTCCTCCACTCCATATGCCACTGATCTGGTATAACCAGGGCCTTCAATGGTATATGTAGTGGTTGTAGGTTTTAACCCCGTACAGAAATTACCTGCATACGAATTCTAAATCACAGGAAAAATAAAAATGCGAGAGCATAACACATAAAACACATATACACAGAGATTTCCCACTGGATCTAAAAACCGAGACTACCAGCTTGATTTTTCATTATATTCCTTTCAATGTTACAATACATATTTATACATGCCGAAGCATCCAATACCATGGACCGAAAACCATCGCATCCAAAACTATGGACCAAAAAACCATAGGTACGTTCGCCCAACCTAATATAGGGTCCAAAAAAAAAAATTTCGGGGCGCTGCCCCGAACCCCGTACAGGGGGGCTCCACCCCCCTCAAACCCCCTGGACAGGGGGGGCTGCCGCCCCCCTGTGACCCCCCCGCTGCGCAATCGGCGCGACGAAGGGGGGGCTCCGCCCCCCCTCTAACCTCCCGGTTCACTACGTAGGTTAGTCGTGGAAAGAATATAACACAACCCAACATACTTCTGAATATATCAGTATTTACTCTGTCACCTTTTGAACTGATTTTCTCCTCAATTTGATAACTTATTTCCATACAAAATTCCTTTCATAATTCTATAGTAACATTTCTCTTATCCCCAACACATTTTTCTTCAAATTCATTATGAATAAATCTAACCCTTTGGATGAAAGTCATGGAAATCCTATATTCCTTATCTGAATTATGATTCCATGCCAGTAACTTTGTTGTTGTATCTAATAAACCAACATAAATGATACATTTCATTATTTGAAAACATGGGTTATTGGGATATTCCTCCATCAATTTCCTTTGATATTCTACAGAATGGTTCCCCCCAAGCACATGTAGGAATTTACAGGGTAAGTTCCTTAGACAGAACACTAAAGAACACCTCTCACAAACAGATCACAAATCAGTACGCCAATATTGTTGACATGGTTAAAACCCTCAAAGAGGGAAACAATCCACGGCCTGAGCCAATGCAACCACTTCAGGCAATTTATTAATAAAAGAATGAAAATTTACATAAGATTCTCTCATGAACAGTTCCCCTACAAATGACTTTCCATGCTCTTTAAATAGAGATCATGGACTAGTCGGGTGCTAGACCAAGGATCAAGTGTCAGTAATACCGAGGAGAGAATGAACCGTCGAATCACTACATATCGTGACTCTCAGATTGTAAGTTACAAAAGTACATAGTAAAGAAACACACTTTACCTAACTCTACACTGGACCAAGTCATACTTAACTATTTCTTATGTGTCGAGATATCCTAACATCCCTCCTTAAGAACAACTTGGGATAGGATTGAAGGATGTACAAATATGACACCATAGGAGAAGGAAGGAGGCATTAGAGTCTATCCCCCCTTAGTGACAACTTCCTGAACTCCAACCATAAATCGAAGTTTAGTAAACTTCACCTCTGTGAGAGCCTTTGTAAAGATGTCTGCAACTTGATCATCTGTTGAACAATATTGCACTTCAAGAACATGGTCATGAATGATCTTTTTGATGAAGTGCATGTGCAGTTCAATGTGTTTGTTGCGCTGATGTTAGACTAGATCTTTGCATGGTTTAATGGCACTTTAATTATCACACCAAAGTGTAGTCGGATGCTGCTATTGAAAGCCAAACTTTGATAAGATCTGACGAAGCCATAGGGCTTCCTTATTAGCTTCTATGCCACCACGATACTCTGCTTCTGCTGAAGAAAGAGAAATGGCACTTTGTTTCTTGCAAACCCATGTAATAGGTTCTGAACCAAGAATGAACACATAACCTCCAGTAAACTTCCGATCATCAGGGTCACCAACCGAATCGGAATTAGTGAAACTAACCAATAGAGGAGATCCTTTGGCATTGTAATGAATCCCAAACTGAACTGTACCTCGAACATAACGAATTATTCTTTTCGCTACTTTCCAATTACTTTCATGTGGGTTTTGCATAAACCGAGCAATAAGTCCAACAACAAAGGAAAGGTTAGGATGAGTATGGGTTAGATACAAAAATTTTCCTACAAGTTGATGATATAAAGTAGCATCAACTTCAGGTGAAGTAAAAGTGACTAACATTTTGGCTCCAGACTGAAAGGGAGAAGGGTTTGGCTTACAATCTTCCATGTGAAAATGGCGTAGAAGATCACAAACATACTTGGACTAGGAAATGGAAATACCTTCCTTGGATTGCAAGACTTGAAGACCAAGAAAATAATGCAAGTGTCCTAAGTCTACCATTTCAAAATTCTTTTTAAGGTTGGACTTCACATGGTTTATAAGGTTGGGATCACTACCAATAAGGATAATATCATCAACATAAAGAACAAGAATGATAAGGGACTTGCCCACTTTCTTGGTGTAGACAGTATTGTCAGAACGACACCTAGGAAAAGCCAGTTTCTAAAAGAAAGCTATCCATTTTGGCAAAGCTCGAGGAGCTTGCTTGAGACCATAAAGGGATTTCTTAATCCGAAATACAAGGCTAGAGTTTGTTTGTATAAAGCCAGTAGGTTATTCCATATAGATTTCTTCATGCAAGTCCCCATGCAAGAAGGCAGATTTAACATCCATCTCATGGAGTTCCCATTTGAAAGAAGCAGTAAGGGAAAGACCAAGGCGGATAGAGTTAATTTTGGCAACAGGGGAGAAGGTTTTAGTGTATTCAATACCTTCAACTTGTGAAAATCCCTTAGCAACAAGAAGAGCTTTATGTTTATCAACTTTTCCATCTGGTCCATACTTGGTTGTGTAAACCCATTTGCATCTAACAAGTTTTCGTCCCTTTGGTAGAGGAACAAGATCCAATGTATCATTTGCCAATAATGAACGATATTCTTCATTCATAGTTGCATCCCAATCTAGATGGCCTAAAGCTTCTACAAAGGTGTCAGGATCATAATTTCCTAAAGCTTGAGCTAGTAAAGAAAAGGCTCTATTGAACATAGAACATGTACGTCACTGATCTATAGGATCACCGGCAAGAGCACCTCCTGCATCCCGAGTATCACAGACCCATTTTGGAAGCTGAGGAGCTGAAGGAGGATCCTGAGAAGGTGGGGGAGGATTGCTATCCTCGCTTTCATCATATGAAGAAGAAATATTTTCAAAAGTAGAAGAGATAGAGAGAGGTGGCACATCCGCCAAACTAGGCTCGTAGGTCGATATATTTTCAGCAAAATTTACATCTCTTTTAATGCTAACATTTTGGACTTAAGTGGAATAAGTCTATATCCTTTGACATCTTCAGAATATCCAACAAAAATACATTTTTCACTCCTAGGTTCTAAAGCTTTATGTTTCTCATTTGGAATATGGGCCCAAGCTTCACTTCCAAAAACACGAAAGTGACTTACATCTAGTTTAATTGAGCTCCATGCTTCTTCTGGAGTGATATTCTTTAAAACCTTAGTAGCAGTGTGATTTATTATGTTATTTGCACAGTTAATTACTTCTGCCCAAAAATTAAGACTAAGTCCTTTAGATTGAATCATACAATTAGCCATTTCCTTTAAGGTGTGATTCTTCCTTTTCGCTACACCATTTTGTTGTGGAGTATATGGAACAATATGTTGCATTTGAATTCCATTCTCAGTGCAAAAGTTGATGAATTTTTTGTTAACATATTCTCCACCATTATCAGATCTTAGCTTAAGAATTTGATGTCCAAAATGTTTTCAACAAAGGCCTTAAAGGCCAAGAACATGTTAAATACTTCACTCTTGAGTTTTAAGAAGTATACCCAAGTGTGTTTGGAGAAATCATCATTGAAAGTTAAGAAATACTTGTAACCAGAGAATAAAACAACTGGAAGTGGACCACATAAATCATTGTGCACAAGCTGTAAAGGGGCTAAGGCATGCCAAGAGGCACATTTTTCAAAACTATCCTGATGATCTTTTTCGAGTACACATCCAGAACAAACACCATCTCTGCAGGATACCATTGGAAGACCTATCACCATATTCTCTTTACATAGATTTTGAAGGGAGCGATACTTTAAGTGACCAAATCTCTCATGCCAAAGTTTGCTCACTTCCTCATTATGAGCAACAAATACTGAGGGAAGATTTAATGACCCAAAGTTGTTAAACTTATACAACCTTGTAGAATCATCAGCAATGCTAGTAGCTAAAATATGTCTAGGATCTCCTAGGTCCTTAATTACAACATTGTGAGGTGAAAATTCAACGATTTTTACTTCACCTGAATGAGTTATTTGATATACAGATAGAAGGTTGTAGGATAAGGTTGGAACACATAATACATCATTAAATTGACCATTGTCTATATAAACAGTTCTAGTCCCTACAACATTAAGAGATCTATCATCACTAACATATATTTTTTTGTGTTACAATCATTTAAAGAAGAAAACATGGCTTTGTTTTTGGCCATGTGATAAGAAGCTCCAAAATCAATGAGCCACTCATGAGAATTAGGAGAAGAAGATACATTTAGTGCATATCCAAACTGAGATGTTTGACAACCACATGCAAAAAGTGTTATTCCTGAAGATGAAGTTGAAGTTGAAGAGTGCTCCAAATGGATATTATGCTTCTTCATTGCTGCTTCAAAGGCTTCCATCTTCTTAAAGCATTTGGATTCTAAGTGGCCATTTCGATTACATAAGTGGCAATGTCTATTAGTCTTCTTCCCTTTGTTTTTATTTGCCTTATCATTTTGTTGAAATGATTTTTCATTTTGAGGCTGAAATTGCTTATGACCCTTGTTTGTTTTAGGACCATTCTTTTTAGGACACGACTTCTTAGGATTCTTTGAATTTGGTTGCTGCTAGATAGCTAAGGCTTTCTTAGAAAAGTTCCCAAGATTAAGAAGGCCAAGGTGTAAGATATTTTCTTGTTCTCTTATTAGAGAATCACAAAAGGCATCAAAGGAAGGGGGCTTGTAGTCTTGTCCTTGAGAAATGAAGGCTTCTCTTGTAGAATGGAAGGTGGAAACAAACACAGAGTAGGTTGGTCCCAACTTAGTAAGAATGGAATAGATAAGGTTATAATCTTCTTTCTTAACCTTAACACCTTCCAAGAGAAGTCTAAGGGTCTTGAACTTGGACAAAAAATCTTCAATGGAAGAAAATTTATTGGGGTCCAATGTAAGAAAATCATTTTCGAGTTGACATGCTCTAATTTCATTTTTAATTCCAAAAATTTTAGTAATCTCTTTCATTGCTTCACTAGGAGTATCAAGTTCTATGATATGGAATCTAAGGTCTAGAGAAATAGACATGCCTATCAACCCACGTGCTTGATCTTGCCTATTTTCCCATTTGGTTGCCTTATCTTCATCTTTCGGTTTGGTTTCTTGGTTTTTATGGCAACCAAGAAGCATACCACTCACAACTATAAAGACGGAAGTGTTGTTGCCCCTAGTCTTCCACAACCTATAAGGTTGACACCACAACAATTGGAAGAAAAAAGAGCAAAAGGGCTTTGTTACAGTTGTGATAGCAAATCACAAAGGTGATAAGTGTGCTTGGAAAAATTATTTCTAGCATGATTGTGAAGAAGGAAGAGAAAAGGAGCAAGAAAGGTCAAAAGAAGAGGATATACTCCAAGACAAAGCCTAGATGAAGAACAAATGATCCGACCATATCTTGTAATGCATGGTGGGAATTACCACTCCTCAAACCATCAAGATAGAAGGACAAATCAAGAAGAAAAAGGTAATAGTGTTGATTGATTCAGGAAGCACCCACAATTTTATTCATTGTAAGGTGGAAAAAGAATTGAATTGCTTCTTATATCGAGCACTAGAGTGTCAAGTGATGATTGCAAATGGAGGAACAATAAATTTCTCTGGAAAGTGCCATAATATAAAGTTGTCCATGGGAGAATATGTATTGACTAGCCCAATGCTTTCCATTCCAATGGGATGTGCTGATGTTGTACTAGGAGTCCAATGGCTACAATCCTTGGGTACAATAGCTTTTAGTTTTCAAGAACTTTTCATCAAATTTTCTATGGAAGGAAAAGGAAGTTAAATAAGGGGTATTGCAGGGAAACAGGAAAGATAATAGCTTATGGTATGAAAAAGCTTCTAAAAAAGGAACAAAGAGGTGTAATTGCACAATTATGTTCGCTAGATGTTTCCACATCGGAATCATCTATTTCTCTAGATCTCCAAAAAGTCTTGGAAAATAATTCCAAGGTATTTGAGATTCCCAAAGGTCTCCCACCTATGCGTGATCATGATCATGCTATTCATCTGATTCCAAGAAGTGTTCCTCCAAACATCAAGTCATACAGATATCCCTATGTCCAAAAGAGTGAAATTGAACATATGATTGCAAAAATGCTAGAGGCTGGTATAATTCAACCGAGTCAAAGTTCTTTCTCTGCTCCAGTAGTACTGGTGCACAAGAAGGATGGATCATGGTGCATGTTTCTGGATTATAGGGAGCTCAACAAGCTCACTATTAAAGATAAGTTTCTCATTCCTATCATTGATGAATTATTGGATGAATTGCATGGATCAATTTTCTTCACCAAGTTGGATCTTCGTTCAGGATATCATCAAATCAGAATGAAGACTGAAGACATTTCGAAAACAGCATTTAGAACTCATGAGGGTCATTATGAATTTTTGGTCATGCCTTTTGTTAGCACCTAAATCTGCCTTAGGCTGAAGGAAGGCAAAATTTATGGTAACCACAAACCACGCTCAGTCTGGTAGCTAGCCCTACCAAAACTGGAGAGGGCTCTCTCTGAGTCACGCTCAGTGAATAAGTAAACGAAATGGTCTGAGATGACTTACAGTGAAATATTGATCTTAGGATAGTAAATAAATGTGCAAGGAAGAAGAAATTTTGTATAAATGACTACATTTCTGGGATATATGGGACCAACTGACAGTATGAGCAGAGAATTTAACACAAAGGCACAGATCACTTCATGAGGCAAGATATGCAAAAAGTCTAGCAATTAAACTTGAAGTAAATGTGAAATGGAAAGATTGTTTACGAGGGTGAAAAGGGCATAAAAACATGAATCCTTTTCAACAAAAGAAAAACACACTGCGTGAAACTTTCCCACAGGTAGAGCAATAAATATGAATTCTACCTTATCTTACTTAGAAAATTTCACTGGAAATGAAGATGAATGAACTGTGAAACATAACGAAATACATATGAAACATAAAGAGAACACATTTGCTACACTCACACCACAAGAATCTCATGAACCAGAGCCATTGTCTTTCATTAATTCTCTGTCAAAATATACAATGAAGAACTGAGTTTCTCTCCCACAGTCTCCCAGAAATTACAACCAACCAACCCTTTGCAAATCATTACAAAATGGAAATGGAAAGCCAACCATTAGTGACAGGTGCAGCGTTACAAAAATGACAAATGGCTTGGGTGACTGCTCGCCTTCCTTTGCCACTTGGATAGAAGCCAACCTTTAGTGAAAATATTCTTTAAACTTTTCCTTAGCTGCCGAAAAAAGTGTAGTATAAATGAGCGGGCCCACTTGGAGAAAGTCGTGAATCAAAATGTCACGAAGCGGAAGTGATTTTGGCCTTTTTCTCTATATGTGCCGCGCCACTTTGGAGGTGATTTTGAAGTACCTTATGGAGTCCAAATTGTGCCCAAGTGTGCTTGTTGCAAAGCCTGGCCTGTCTACTTTCCAACCCAAGTGGAATTTCTGAATTTGGTGCTCATTTGCCCCTCCAAAACTTCATTCTTCCAAGACTGCTTCCTGTGTGTCAAAATAGGGGCAGAGAGGTCATTTTTTGAGTGTTTTTAACCTCCTGGGGACTCAAATCATGCCCAAATTTCTTTTCCATGCACCAGAAGGCATGATTTTTCATGCTGAATCCAAAAATGCAATCCATTTGTGATTTGGAGCTCCCAATCCTAGCGCCGCACCAGTGGCGCGACGCACAGGGAGAAAAACCCTATGCTGTGACCAAAAATTTGTCATGTGACCAAAATTGTCCCAAATTTCTTGAAATTGGGCTGGAGATCCTCTATGAGGTGGTATGCTGGGCCACAGAGGCTTCAGCCAAGATTCGAAGCTTATCTTGCTCTTTTTGCCTCTTTGTCGCTTTGCTCAATTTTGCCTTCAAACTCCTTATCCGAGCCTTTGAACTCATGTTCCGTGCCCTGTATTGATAGACCATCTGCCTCAATATGGTTTTGTCCTTGTCGGATTTCTCTAGCAGTCTCTCTAGATGGATGTTAATCCGCTCGAGCCAAGACTCACGGTCATTGTTAATCTCTTGCTCTAATGGAGTGAGCTCAATCCTCCTATGATGGGCAGCTTGGCGATTCTCATGGATGTTTTGCAGCTCCATGATCTCATGCTTGTCCTCAAGCTGTTTGTTCCTCTACTCCAAATACCTGATAATCCACTTACCCTCTCCAAATTGAGTGACAAGTCTTGGATCTTTGTTTTCTGCTCCTGGATGGTCCTCCTAAGTTTAGCACTCTCCATGTCTGCATCATCATCATGAATGAGGATGAAGTCAGCCTCTTTTTCACCTGATGGCCCCTCATCATGCATGGGCCTCTTGCCCTTGTCTTGTACCTGTGTTTTCGATGTCGGAAGCGAGGCCCCTTCCACCCTGGGTGGAGATAACACTCGCTTTGCTGCTGCAAACAAATGTCTACTGCCTCTCTGATAGGTGATAAATACTGGCATAGTAGTGGTCTAATGGTGCTCATACAGATGGGAAGGACCACCTGTCTCATGTTCAACCTCTAATAATACCTGTGAAGTGTTGAAGAGGTCACAGGAGATGAAGTCATCCCAAGTAATGCCCTGCAATCCCAACTGATGATCCACCAAAATCTTAATAAGAGCAAAGTGATAAACACTGTTAAGTTGTTGCTGAGGGGTTTTGTGCTGCATGAAGGTGTTCATCCTCTCTATGTTCCTGCAAATGAAATATTGGATGTTCATCATCCGTACCCTGGTAAAGTGCATGAGCAACCTGACGTGATAGGCATATAGACGAGAGAACCTCCCCTCACAGCTGAAGTACTTCATGATCAACTTCATGAGTGGAGCATATTCATCTTTCAAATACCTGAATCGAAAGACTCTTTGGAGCTGCCTCAAGAAACTGGCCTTAATGTAAGGCTCACAGTGCTGCCTATCAACCTTCTGTTTCTTGTGCCACTGTTCTCCAACATTTTGTATGCCGGTTTCTAATGAGACAGTTCCAGGTGTCAATGTGAAGGTGACCCCGGCAAAGATAGAGTGATCTCCATGTAGGTGAAGCACAAAAAGACAGGCCAAATAATGATGAACTCAAACATTAGCCACCCTTTGACAAAACTCAAAACATGATAGATGCTAGAAACATGACATAGCAAGAGGGCAGGCCTACAGTTTTGTGAGGGTGGTTGGCTCATCCCTAACATGTTTGCCACTTTTGTGATGTCTCCTGGGAACCTGTTCTTCTGAGGATGAATCACTTTGTGTTTCCATCTCATACACTGATGAATGCTCAGATGCCATGATTGTTGTATGTGTACTGTACCTTGATTGCCCTTTGATGATGGTATGAAACTAGGTGTTGATATGAACTCTGCCACCAAGGGGAACAATGCAAAAAGGGAGTGTTAGGAAAGGGAATAATATGATGGGATTAGGGGTTATGGGGGAGGAATTTTGTTTAGGGACATGTAGGGGGGTTTAGGGATTTTATAAGGTAGGGTTTTGGGGTTTTATAGTTGGCAATGAGTGGAGGGGATAGGAAGTAAGGGTTTAGTATTGTTTTAGGGTAGGGAAAATAGGGAAAAATGGGATAGGGGGGAAGGGAACAATGGAAAGGAGGGGGAAAATGAGAGGTGAAAGAGGAGCCTTGGTATCAACACAACCAATTTGCAACCCTAGAGCAATATCTTTGATGATTTTGAGTGGTAGGGTTTAGGCGTTTTTATTGCGACTATACATAGCCATGAACCACCATAACCTTCACAAAAATTTGATGAGCAAGCAAGATGTAGACCCTACTTGTCGATTTGAAGGGTTTCAAAGTGACTTGATGCAAATTTGGCACAAATTTGGGCCTTGGTGGGTGTGCGCCGCGCTCTATGTGTGCGCCATGCCCGTGTTAAATTAACACTGTGGGGTAGCGCTGTGTGCGCCGCGCTCCTCTGTCTGTGCGCCGCACCTATGAAAACGACTCCAAACGTGTGCAAGTTCTCTCAATGACTTTGCAATGCTTCTCTATAACCTTGATTTGCACAATGACTTTGTTTCTTGTGTACACTTGTATATGAAGGCATTTGGAGTCATGGGTTTAATTTTTTCTTCTTCAAAACCCACTTTGCTAATGTCTTGTTTTGGCACTTTTCATTGATTTAATGCAACACTGAACTTCACTTTTCCCTTTGAATTTTTAGCTAGAATGATGAAATTTTTGGCACTTTTTGCAGGGGTTGCATGACATGGCATTTGGCCAAGGAAACCATAACTATGCCTGAAGAGCTCAACTGGAGACTTTTTGGAAAATTATCGCAAATGACACACTGTTTGACTTTTCTTCAAACAGAGTTTTGAAGAATAGTCGTAATCTGTCAACATGACAATGAAAATCTTTGAATCATAACTTGGTAAGGGCCTCCCTCAGGCCTGCATGGCTTTATTGGACACGATTGAAGACCAAATTGACTAATCCCTAGACCTAATGACTGAAAATTACTCTCGTCCATTAAAAGATCGAACATTAACTGTCATGGACTTTAGTGAACGTTGACAAAAGACCTAAGCCAACAGGTGCTAAACATGAGGCGAAATTACTAGCATGAACTTTTTCGTCAGATTATGGCATTCCCCTAGCGGAATGCAGCTGAGTGAATGGAGCGGGACTCCTAAAAATAAAATGCAGAAAGAGTTTTGATCTCTGACGGAGGACTGACAAGACCGACTCTAACACCTTTTGGCCTTACCAATGCACCTTCAACATTTCAAGGTTTGATGAATTCAATTTTCAAACCATTCCTTAGAAAATTTGTGTTAGTATTTTTTGATGATATACTAATCTACAGCAAGTCTTGGAAGGATCATGTTGAACATGTTGACAGGGTGCTACAACTATTGGAGGAGAAACAATTATATGCAAAAAGATCCAAATGTTTCTTTGGAGTACAAGAGGTGGAATACCTGGGTCATATTGTATCTCATGAAGGAGTTAAGGTAGACCCTAGCAAAATTAAAGCCATTAAGGAATGGAAAATCCCCACATCCATAAAGCATCTGCGAGGATTTCTCGGGTTGACAGGGTATTAACGCAAGTTTGTTAAGAATTATGGAAGAATAGCAGCACCTCTAACAACATTATTGAAGAAAGATGCATTTTCATGGACTCCGGAAGCAACAAAGGCCTTTGAACATCTTAAAGAGGCAATGTGCCAAGCACCGGTCCTAGCTACACCAGACTTCACAAAAACCTTTATTGTGGAATGTGATGCTTCAGGAAATGGAATTGGTGCTGTTCTAATGCAAGATGAAAGACCCATTGCTTTTGAAAGTCATCTAATAAAGGGAAAGTTTTTAAACAAAGCTATTTATGAGAAGGAAATGTTGGCAATACTACATGCACTTAAGAAATGGCGACCCTACCTAATGGGAAGACACTTCAAGGTAAAAACGGATCATGATAGCCTTAAATACTTTTTAGAACAAAGATTATCCTCTGAAGAGCAACAAAAGTGGGTCACAAAGATGTTGGGTTATGACTTTGAAATCATCTACAAAAAAGGGAAGCAAAATGTGGTGGCAGATGCACTCTCAAGAAAGGATGAGGATGTGGAAGCATTGTTGTGCGCCATTTCTATTATCCAACCAGATTGGATAAACGAAGCAAGGGAGGAATGGAAGAAGGATGAAGAAGTGTGGCCACTTATTCAAAAGTTACAACAAGATTCCAATACGTCTGATACATTTAGCTGGAAAAATGAATCGTTATGGTACAAAGATCGCTTATACCTCTGTAAGAATTCTCAGCTAAAACAAAAGATTCTTATGGAATTGCACACTTCTCCCTTAGGAGGGCACTCAGGATTTTTAAAAACTTATCACAGGGTTAAGAAGGTTTTTTTTTGGGATGGCCTTAAATCAGATATTCAAAAGTTTGTGGCGGAATGTTTGGTTTGCCAACAAAATAAAGTTGAAACAATTAAGACCCCGGGTCTATTACAACCTTTATCCATTCCAAGCCAACGTTGGGAGGAGGTTTCAATGGATTTTATCACAGGTTTACCCAAGTCTGAGGGAAAGAGTGTCATCATGGTGGTAGTTGACAGACTTACCAAGTATGCACACTTTTGTGCATTATCACATCCATTTAAAGCCAGTACAGTTTCTACTACATTTATGGAAACAATTCAAAAGCTACATGAAAACCCAAAGATTATTGTAAGTGATAGAGATCCCATTTTCACTGGAAATTCTTGGACAAAATTATTTTCTTGTCTTCATACTCAGTTAGCTCATAGCTCATCTTATCATCCTCAATCTGATGGGAAAACTGAGATAGTAAACAAATGTTTGGAAGGATATCTTCATTGCTTTGTATCTGATAAACGAACACAATGGGTCAAATGGTTGCCTCTGGCTGAATGGTGGTATAACACTTCCTTCCATACAGCAACAAAAATGACCCCATTTATGGCACTTTATGGATATCAACCACCATCCATCACATCATATTTAAGAGAAAATTCTAAGGTTCAAGCAGTGGAACATCACATCGAACATCAACAACAAGTCCTCCAACTCTTAAAGTATAACCTCGTGTTGGCACAAAATAGAATGAAACAACAGGCAGATCAACATCGCAGCAAAAGAAGTTTTAATGTAGGTGATTGGGTATTCCTACGGCTACAACCATATAAGAAAATGTCCTCAAGCAAGCTAAGAAGGATAATAAATTATCACCAAAGTATTATGGTCCGTACAAGGTGTTGCAAAAGATTGGTACTATGGCATACAAATTGGAGCTTCCTGCAGCTTCTCGATTGCACCAGTTTTCCATGTTTCATGTTTAAAGAAGGTTATAGGCGACAAGCTCCCAGTTCAAACAATATTGCCAGAACTTGATGAGGAAGGAAAAATCATATTGGAACCGGAAGCAGGCACAGAAACAAGAACTCGACAGCTACGAAATCAATCAATATCAGAGTATCTCATCAAGTGGAAGAACTTATCGCTGAAGATTCCACATGGGAGGATGAGAATTTTATACAAAAGCATCCAAAAATACACAAGCGTTGAGGACAATGCTTTTAAGAAAGAGAGGGGCATGTTAGGCCCCTATAACACTAGTGATTACCCCATTACTATTGTAATTGTACCCCATATTAATATTATTGTGCCCCTATTGCCCCCATATTGTTATTAGTATGCCCCATAGAAACCCACTATTGTTATTTTTGTGCCCTTATGTTATTAATGTTATGTTAGCTTGATTACATTGTGACCCCTTAGACTCCTATATATAGAAGGGAGGTTTAGTCATTTGTATCATCCAAGAATTGTTCATTTGTGTAATGTAAAGGAGGTTGCCCCCATGAACAGGTTGAATTCTAAGGCATTGATCTATCTTTTCTATCTTTTTGTGAGTTGGTTTCCTAACAATTGTGGGGAAAAATCCCAGCTAAGCGTGCTTGAGCCAGAGGTGATCTAGGATGGGTGACCTCCCAGGAAGTCCTGGTTACCATTTTCAAGCCCCAAAAGTGATGATTAATTCTATGTGATTCATTTCACTGGTTTCAATCCCAGTTCTTCATCCCTATGAGCATCACCCAATGTAATGAGTGCTAAGTGGGCTATTCCAAAATCATGATAAATTAGTCATTTACGACTACCTCTCATGGAAATGTTCATCGATGAATGACTTACTTAACGTAGTTGAATCCAAAAAAAATGATATCTAATATAATGCACTACGAAAACCCCTCAATAATGGTGATGGTTATTCTAGGTTTAAAGAATTTTGGAGAAAGTCAAAATTTGTATACCCCATTTTCATAAGAGTTCCTTGATGATTGAGTTTTCATAGTGACCACCTCTTATCTATGATTTGTTGAGTTTTGGTAACTTGGGAGGTACTCCAAGCCCTAGGGTTTGGGTTTCGGAGGTTAGAGTGCCACAAAATCACTTCTTGGGCTTGGAACCCAACATATGGGCTTTGCACCCAAGAATGTGGGTGTGAATCCATGAGTAGTTTTAAGCATGTGATGATTTGAGATGATATATAACCTTGAGAGAAACTAGGAGAAATGAAAATCACTCAAATCTGAGTTATCTATCTTGAGATATTAAGTTTTGATTATATATATGGGTTAATGTGGTAACTAAAGTGGGTCGGCATGGTTTGTGAGAGTGCCACAAGTTATGTTTGTTGACACCTCATGATTTAATATAAATTAACAAGACTTGGAGGTCATTTTGATCATTTAAAGTGAATCCTTCTCAAGAGAAAATAAATCTGAGGCAACCATAGTGAGGAGAGGAGACTAAAAGTGTAGTTTGGGATTGTTTTTCTTATGATTATTTGTTTCTTGCAAGGCCAAGAAGCTATAGGTGGAAACCACATTCGTTAAGGGTGATTTTGATGATGGTTTTGTCATATTTTTGGTGAGACCTCTCGTAGAAGTAGAATACAATCATTGTTGGAGGTTTCATCCAAGATGCAGGCCTTATACTCTTAAGAATAGGGGGTCAAGCAATTTTTTTTGGGTATAGACAAGTTGTAGGCTTAGTCTCCTTGTAGTCAGGTGGTCTTGAGGCACGTTTGAGGGATAGAAAGAGCCTAGAACAGCAAAACATGGTGGTCAAACTTTATTGGAGGAAGGAAACAATCCAAAAAGAGGTCTGTGAGGTAGAAAGGGCATTGTATCAGCTTGCTAATAATACCTAACTAGAGAACCATACTTGTAGTAGTAACATAATCCTTTGATGATGTTAGCTATGTGATGTATTTGTGTTGAGATTGGATGCTATTGGATGGTTTTGGTATTGGAAATCTTGTGGTTGGTGGAGGGGAATAAGTAGGTGTCCAAGGTAGCCCTAGAACAGTTGAAAAGAAGGACTTTCGACAACTGTGATTTGGGTGAATTTTTGGTAGCCTAATTAGTTCCTTGATGGACTAAGGACACTATTACAAGATGCATATTGGACCTCAAGGTTTGGCTAGGTAAAGAAGTAGTTTGTTGTAACCCAAGTTTGTCATTGGATAAGGACATTTAATGGTGATAGGTGGCAACCCTCAAGTTTGTCATTCGATAAGTGACATTTGATGGTGATAGGTGGCAACCCTTCTACCCTATATTAGTCTTCATTGGAGCAGTGCATGAAGACTATAATGGGAGGAAATTCCTAAGTAGCTTAGGAGTAGTAGTGGGAAGTTGTGAGTTTTTCACAAATGGAGTTGTGAACAACTCAACAAGAGTTTCGATGTGTTGATGCATTGATGGACAAATGATCAATGAGAGAGTAGATTGGATAGGTGAGACTCAGTGGCCATATGGACTTGGATCATTGATAGAGGCAAGTGTTGTATAATGGAAGCAAAGGACCCACAAGTGTACAAGATATGGCAAAGAAGCTAAGGTCATCAACTACATCAACTAGACTGTTAGATTATCTTGTATTTTGTATTCTTATAATTGTGGATATTTAAGGGCAATTATCCATAGTACAGGAGCCCTAGACTATTGTATTATTCAATTGGATTAATATAATGAATATTGGGTTATTGTACAAAATTGTGTAAAATGTTGTGTATATTTTGTGCACTATTACATTTATTTTTGTATATTGTTTCTTTGTGCAAAGTAGGTTTGTTGTGATTCTTGGTTTGGTAGTGTCAGTGATTTAAGATTTTATCCTATACACTAGGTTTTATAGACATTTTTGGACACTGCGAACCCAATCATAAATTCCCATAAACTTAGGGCTCCTAAGTCCCTAAAAGTGTTGCTTCACTACCTAAAGGAACAAGGTCAACTGATTACATCATCTCCCAGAAGTTCTCCACAGAAAACTGCTCAGAACTAGTCAAAATTGGACCATACTGAATGCCCAGTGCAGATGGTGTGATGCATCTCACCTAATACACACAGGAGGTGCGATGCATACTGAAAATTCCTTCTACAGGGTGCGATGGAAGAGAATAGAAAAATGGAGGAGACAATTTGCTAAGTGGATGATCAAGGAATCTTCTAGAAACTTCTCATATGACACTTGCCTCTCAGAATTCGCTCAAGGATGAGTAAGATATCAATGAAATCTCAAAGTGGAACCAAGAACTATTAGAGAGAAGACACTAATCAAAAAAATTAAAGCTGAATCACACCTTTGCAAATATCTATATATGGATCTCTCATCCCAGAGATCCGGGGAGGAGAGGCTGGAATCTTGTATCTTGTAGAGAAGTGTTGTTGGTTTTCTGGTGAAACTTCATAGTGTTGGGTGATCTAAGCTTTACTTGAGGTGAAGAAGGGCTTTCTTGTTAGAGGATGATGCTGGGTCAGAACAATTGGTTGTAATCCTCTCGTTTTTTTTATATTAATAAAGTTATTCAAGTTTTCCTCCATATTCTTGTATGTTTGATTGTATATGCATTTGTATGGTTAATAGATATCTGGTCCTCTGTTATTTATGAATATAGATCTCTGTTCTTCGATACTAGTATGCTACTTTGATTCCACATGTGCTCTTTGAAGCTGGGCAGACGAAGAAGAAGCGGCAAAGATCTATCAAGAAGGAGAGGAATCAAGAAAGGAAACCAAGCACAAGACTAAGGTTGGTGTCCTTTGTTACACTTTTATCTATTTTCATAAAGGAAAGCGAAAGTAGTCTTTACTTGTTTGTTTCTACAATAGCTACCAGTCTTAGTGGGAATAGCAGCTCCGAGTGGACACTATTCCTAGTAACAAAATGGCGACTCCACTGGGGAGCGAATAGATTGTTTGTTAGTCTATCTTTGTTTGTTTTATAATCTTACGGATGGAGCCTGAAGTCAAGCCAGCTAGCCTTCGAACTGCATTTGTTATACAGATGCAAAGTAGATCAATGCTACTTCAGTCTATCCCTGGGTTTTGTTTATAAATTGAACAATCAATTTGCAAACGTTCTAATTGCCCTAAGTGGTGGCTCTAGTAACCTCCTTAGATCAACCCCTGTGATTTACATTTACTGAACATCACTTACTCAGACTAAATCCCTGAACTAAATTGCAAATTGTGAGCAAAAACTGGTTAAAAGTCTCGCACTGGTACCATTGCACCCTCCCTTCAAGGTAGTCTGTATGCATCGCACTTCCCATGTGCTGTAGGTGCACTGCATACTGGATTCCCTATCTGACAAGTGCGATGGTCAGGGAAGGTTAACTTTACCTTCAGACTTTGGTTTTTTCTTCACTATTTCCAATTCTATTCAGGAGTTTTGCTGTCTGTGGTTAGTATATCTTTGTGAAAACCCCCTTCTCTTCCATCATTCCATCTCTATTGTGCAAACAACTGTAAGTTTTTTTATGTATTGTGCGCCATTTTCAGTTCTCGTTTGCAAAGAAGCAGTGTAGTCGAACTGTCGTTTCTTAATCTGAAAGTGTCGTAAGTGTCGTTTTCAGTTATAGAAGAGAATCCCATTGTTCTTGATAGTCGATTGTGCTGTTACTCTTGTATATTATTTGAATTAGTAGTTTTTAAAGTGTCGAAAAACAGTTTTCATTTTGAAATCGCAGAGTGTCGCCCTTATCTTCACTTCATTTTGAAAAGAAATTTGTTAAGTATTATCGCTTTGAAAATAATTCAGATTCGCACTTAGCTTTCTTATCATCATTTACACATTAAGAAGGTTGAAAACAAATACATGCATGTGCATTTGCATTTAGACTGCTTGGTTTGATTTAGGACAGTGCATTTAGTGTGTGCTCTGTGCTCTTTGTTGAAAGACTCT
>APFE031745553.1:50466-64415 GCA_000404065.3 Pinus taeda
TTACCCATAAGGTACGAAATGGGAACAGAGCTTCTTACCAATTTCAAACAAACGACGGCCACTCACATATCCGATCATATTCATGAGTGGCAACGTCGGTGTAGAATGGTAAAAACATATGTTCCTGATCAGCTGTTGGCTGAATGGTTTATTAATTCATTATTACCTTCTATTACAGAAGATGTGGCAAAGGGAGGAGTCGTCACTGAAGAGCAAGTTATTGCTCGTGCCCAATATCTAGACTTGATCTATACACAGTCTGGCACGCTCTACGATAAAATCCCTGATGCTCCTAGACCGAAATTTTCCATTCCTACCCCTCCTAAATCAAACAAAGACTCTCATGCCGACGATGGCGTGATAGGTACGACTAGCATGAAAACCGTAAAGGCTACATCAAAGAAAGCCCGTATGTTTTCTAGTCAAAATGCAAATGACAAACTTCTCGCCTCAGAGGTTAATATCGTGTCGACTGACAAAGGCAAAGAACCGAAGCAACCAGGAGGCAAGAAGAAAAAGAAAGGGAAAAAGAAGAAAAATGAGGAGTCATCTCCTAAAAAATCTTCTGCAAACCCTTCTGGGAAAAAGAAACCTCCTTCAGGGTGTCAAATATGCGATGAGGATCATCGGATAAGAGATTGTCTATATAAAGCTGGGCTTAGAAAATTCTTCAAGAATTCAAAAACCTCAGTGGTATTGACTAATCTGTTTCCAAACCCAAAAACAAATCTGGGTGCTAGCAACAATGCTTCCCCATCCCAAGTGCTTATGTTGTCCATTTCAAAACAACAAAATGATGCTTTGATATCGACAAGGAATAAAGATTACGGAAATCCACAGCTGTCGAACAACAAGGCTACAGATCAACCTAGTAGTTCGACAACAACTTCGACCGAAGTTGTGCCACCCATCATTCCTAAGCTAACAATAAAGCTGCCAAAGGGAGTAGTACACAAATCGACATTTAATCCTCATGCCAGAGCAGCACAAAATTACAATATATTGGAGGATCTGGCCCAATCACCGTCCGCTATGTCGACACTTGAGGTACTGCAAAATTGCCCCTCCCAAAAGTAGGCTTTATTATCAACGATAGGTGGGATTGACCCAGCGGATTCCAATCTTTTGGCCTTTGATCACAAAGGATATGACCCTCAATTACCAGCTCAACTAGCTTTCCTTATTCAAGTGAAAGCCCTGAACAAAACTGTTCATTGAACAATTATTGATGAGGGGGCATCTACATGTATTATGTTAATGAGTTGCTGGAAACATTTAGGCTCACCACCCTTGTCTCAATTGTCAATGATGTTAAAAGCATTTGATGGGTGAACATACACTCCATATGGGATTTTAAGCAACTTGCAAGTCAAACTGGGGGGGAAAAACAGTAGAAATTGATGATGAAGTTATCGACAGAAACCTCGATTACAACATCCTACTGGGAAGGCCCTGGATATATGCTATGGCTACCGTTGTGTTGACGTACTTCAGAAATATTGAATTTCCCTTCCAAGGAGGAATCACAATCATCGACCAGCAAACATTTCTCCCCAACAGTTCACAAGTTACGGGAATCATTCCGATGATCCACGGAAGCTCTTAGTCGCTTCAAAATATTGGAGTAGGTCTCCTAAAAGACCCTTCCTTAATGGTGAGTTTTGCCCTTCCACCTCCGAGTAAGCTGGTAGAAGTGGCCACAGTGGAAACTTGTCCCATCAGATCTTCTACATAAACAAAAATGAAGAAGAACTCAAAACATTTTGATAGTGTGGATTATCGCGAAGCATTGCCTCCAAGCCCTACCATAGCTACATCATCTGATGATCAATTCAGTGATGTTGTACATTATGTACTGGGGGCATTGGAACCAGATCTTTCCTTCATAACCCCTTATGGGTTGTGATCAAAGGTCACCATGAGGATAGTTCTTTTGTTGTGTCAACCTCATTAAAAAAATGAAATAACTCCCTTTTCAAATCAAGTCTCTCAAAGATCTCGAAGGTAAACCTTCATTCCAAGCACTGTGTTGAATGCAATGAAGCTTGGGGGACATGCACCTTGATTTGCGTTATTATTCTAGGGGCATGCAAGCTTATCACGAGCAGTGTTACCATAGGGGGGTTCAAGCTCGTTAAAAAATAAACCCGCCTCGAGCAGTTTTAACGCGGAATTCAAGATCGTTAAAAAATAAACATAAGCAATGAGAAAATGTTTCCCCCAGAGTTTAAGCTCATTAAAAAATGAACCAATCCCCAGTAAATAACCATTGTGAATGCATTATCATTAGCTTTTGAGCCTTGGTCATGTTCTCATCATCACCTCCACTCTGTTTTAGCTGATCATTCGCCTCCATTTGATTGTTTACGCCTTTCGAGGAACATCTGCGAAGAGTGATTCTGTTAGCCATCCTTGTGACACTGTCGTGATTGGAAAATTCCAAACCTTACTTGGAATCAGCCGCTACCTGAAATCATCACTCGTTCCTCTAAAAACGAGTCTCCTTTAAGCGCTTTTCAACTGACTCATAAAATATGAAAAGATTGTCGAGTGATTAGCCTTTTCGGCTCGTTAAAGTCATCGGAAGTGATATCCCTCCTCTAGATTTTAATCTTTTTGCACTTGAGGGATTATTACACAACAAGATCGAGTGCTTGTCTTGTTCGGCTCGTTAAAACTATCGAAAATTCATCCCTTCATATTATTTTAAGCTTTTTCGGACTTAAGGGATTATATGACGAAAAAGAATCACTGGAATTTCCTTTCTGTCCCTTTCAAACTCTCTAAAATTGAAAAGGACTGAGTTATCTTTGTTGTCAAACTCGTTAAAACCTAATAGCGACAAACTTGTCTAAATGGACGAGAACGAGTTTCATTGTCACTAGGCTCGTTAAAACATAGCGACAGTTTCACCCGAAGGGCAAATTATAGAACAAGCATATGTTATCCTCCTCAAGCTTGACAAAAATAAAGAGGTACTGGTCAGCAATGACTAGGGAAAATTGGGAAGAAAACTTGAAGAAACTTTATTGGTAGCAAGTCGCTCTTCAAGTCGCTCTTGAACATGACACTTTCTCTCCGCATCCGAGTCGGGTTGGGTTGTTTCGTTCACTGGTCATATCACCATTGGTCCGTCACACCATCCATCTTTGGGGTTAATGCTACCAATCCATCGTTAGTGTCGTTGATATGTTCAAGAGAAGTCGCTCAGAGAATTCACCGATGTCTCATCCGTTGCAATACATTCACGCTCCATTCTTTCAAGACTGCAACCCTGAACCCTGTATCATCAGATTGTTTTCACCTCCAAAATCATTTTATCCATTCCGTGTCGTATATGTGGGATTCATTAATGCCCTCCTACGATGGGTCACTTCTTGTCGACATCAGCTCATTATCCAAGAAGTTGACTTAGGAACAACCCCTTTTAGTACTTTGAAGCTTGCATGCCTCAATGGAAAGTTTCTCACTTTCGGCGATAGGTTTACATCAATGGCCTTTGACCGAGAGATTTTGTGTGGTGTTCAACGCCAAGTCCTTTTTCACACCACGTGAATTGTACTGTAGTACCTTGAGGGTCATTGTCATTATTGGTGATCCCTCTCGTGCCTGTTCACAGCTTACATCATTGGCTAGTAATCAGGCGATGTCTTTCCATGTTTAACTCCAGAACATTTTTCACATGGATCGACTTGTACTCTGAGTGAAGATTGAATGAGTTTTGAAGACCCCGGATCTAGTTTCATCCATCCAGGCTATGATATAATCAGGAATATAAAGACATCAAATGTACATCATTGCCAAACAGATGATCATCCAAATCAAAGGATGATGACTCCGTCCGAATCATCAGTCTGCCACACAGACAATTGTCTGTCCTACGTACATGAAAATGAAATTATAAAGCTGAGCATGGGAATGCCCGCCTCAGCTAGATCATGAAAAATATTATGAAGATAATGTATTGTATTGTATCTTATTACAGGTCGCCTCCCATCTCGAAAAACTTCAGATCCTCATGGTAAATCATTTCATCCAACATAAAAAGATTAACGACCTCATGCTTTAGGGGGAAACTGTTATAGAAATTTTTTGGCACTGCAACCCCAATCATAAATGTCCATAAATTGAGGGCTCCTAAGTCCCTAAAAGTGTTTCTTCACTACCTAAAGGAACACAGTCAGCTGATTACATCATCTCCCAGAAGTTCTCCACAGAAAACTACTCAGAACTGGTCAAAACGGGACCATACTGAATGCCCAGTGCAGAGGGTGCGATGCATATCACCTAATACACATGGGAGGTGTTATGCATATTGAAAATTTCTTCTACAGGGTGCAATGGATGAGAATAGACAAGTGGCGGAGACAGTTTGCTATGTGGATGATCAAGGAATCTTCTAGAAACTTCTCATATGACACTTGCCTCTCAGAATTCGCTCAAGGATGAGTAAGAGATCAATGAAATCTCAAAGTGGAACCAAGAACTATCAGAGAGAAGACACTAATAAAAAAACCTAGAGCTGACTCACACCTTTGCAAATATCTATATATGGATCTCTCATCCCAGAGATCTGGGGAGGAGAGGTTGGAATCTTATATCTTGTAGAGAATTGTTGTTGGTTTTCTAGTGAAACTTCATAGAGTTGGGTGATCTAAGCTTTACTTGAGGTGAATAAGGGATTTCTTTCTAGAGGATGATGCTGGGTCAGAACAATTTGTTGTGATCCTCTCGTTTTTTTTTATATTAATAAAGCTATTCAAGTTTTCCTCCATATTCTTGTATGTTCAATTGTATATGAATTTGTATGGTTAATACATATCTAGTCCTATGTTATTTATGAATATAGATCTCTATTCTTCGACAGTAGTATGTTGCTTTGATTAGACAAGTGCTCTTTGAAGCTGGGCAGACGAAGAAGAATCGGCGAAGATCTATCAGGAAGGAGAGGAATCAAGCAAGGAAACCAAGTGCAGGACTAAGGTTGGTGTCCTTTGTTCCACCCTTATCTATTTTCATAAAGG
Source organism: Pinus taeda (assembly GCA_000404065.3). Lineage (NCBI taxonomy): Eukaryota > Viridiplantae > Streptophyta > Pinopsida > Pinales > Pinaceae > Pinus > Pinus taeda. Next base: position 55,491 of record APFE031745553.1, read on the forward strand.
AAAGTGAAATTAGTCTTTACTTGTTTGTTTCTAAGATAGCTACCAGTCTTAGTGGGAATAGCAGCTTCGAGTGGACACTATTCCCAGTAACACTAGGATCATGGAAAAACAACATGGTTTTGGGTAAGAGGTGTTGTCATAGGTGGTATCAGAGCATCGAAGTTCAACACTTGGATTGAATGGGCTCTATCATGGGTAAGTGATAGTGAAATTCCCGAAAAAGGGTTTCGTAATAAATCTTTAGTAAATTATGTAAGCTAATGTCTAGGTGTTAAAAGATGGTCTAAAATTTCCTTTGAGGGTAAAAGGCTCTTTGTGCATGGTTGTTTGAACTAATCTGAGCAATTCATGGCTATTGTTGAAATAGAGGATTCCACTTTTGTTGCTGCAACTTCTTTTTCCTCTATCGACACTTAGAGGAAAAGTGCCTTATGTCACCACAATAAATAACATATGAGGGGTTACATTCTCTTCTCTACTACTTCAGTGATATTGAGTCTTTATTTAACCAGGTTGGTGGGTCCCTTTAATGATTTTTTTGAGTCTCTATCATCTTCTAATATTGTCTTGACCTTAGGGGAATATGGTTGCTTGGAATCTCTTCCAACACATCAGAATTTTGAAACTTTGTCAACTTCTACTTTAATGTTCTATCCACTACTTCCAACTCAAAATTTATGTCTCTAAGATTCTTTATCTCCTCATGGGTTGATATGAGCTTCCTTTTCAAATATATATTTTCTTTAACATCTTCCAATTCAATAAAGTAGCCAATAGATTCACCACTAGTGTCTACTTCATTCACTTATTATTCAAGAGTTTGTTCCCATGACTGGGGATTTTTCTACTGGAATATGATATATTATATATTATTCTCTACTAGAGGTGCACCCATTGTCTAGATTTTCTATAACTATCCAAGTAGTTCCTTCTTCACTACAATTAGATGAGCAACTTTGAATTCATGAGTGCTTGCAATTGAACAACTTGAAGATAAATGATTTGTTGTTCTACAATAAAAAGAACATAAACTTACTTGTAGATTTCGTATCCTCTGATACCTCTGTGTGTTGATCAACAACTTGGCCTCTTGATATAGGTGAATCATGTTATGGTTCATGATATTCAATACTTTTTGAATCTTTCACTTCTCTATTTTCCAATGAAATTGTCTTGGCATCACATACAACTTGTATTCCTATATAATAGATGGACTGTGACATATTCCAGATCTCTTTGTCAGTATCAAAATAGATTATTTTCTCAATATATGACTTTGACAAACCTCTCAGGATTTCCTCCTTGGCTTCTTCGCCAACCTCATCATCTATTACTTCATCCTCTATAGGTATCCATACATCCAAATCAAGAGCTTGAAAGTAGATTCTCATTCTTATCTTCCAAGTTGTATAATTTGACCCATTCAAAAATGGAACTCCATCTGAGGGAATCAAGTCCTAGTTCTCCATGATCCTTGATCTTCCTTCTAGCTATTAAATTGATCCTAAAGGAACTTGGTTTCTCTAATACGAATTTTTAAAAACAATGGAAACCAAGACCTTGTTGAGAGGGGAGTTAATTAGTAGTGACCAAATTATAAAACTCTTCACAATTTATACTTTTTAATCCCTTTAGCATTACTCATGTATCAACAACACAACTCAATCATGTAAAAAAAAACATCATAACCATTTTCATACACATATGAAACCCATATATGAGACATCAATATTATTTTTATTTCTCTGTTAGATACAAGATTCAACTTGATTACATCGTTTCCCGACATGCTACTACTTGTAGGTATATCAACTGCTACCAAAACGAACTTTTATCCCTACTTGTTTTGTGATGTTCACTGAAAGGGACTGCTACCCCTCCTCATTTATCAATTTTCACTAAAAAGGATTGTTGCCGCTACTAATTTATCAATTTTCACTGGAAGGGACTATTTCCCCTACTCGTTTATCATTTTTCACTGAGAGGGACTTCTTCCCCTGCTTATTTATCAATCTCTCTAGAAAGGGACTCTTTCCCTTATTCAGTTATCAACCTTTGTTAAAAGGGACTCTTTCCCCTCCTTGTTTATCATTATCTGTTGAAAGGGACTCTTGCCCTTGGAATGCAAGATACCACTTGCTAATAATGTTGATCCATCTTTCATCCATTTTCAAACTAGAACCAATAAACTACTTATTTCAAAACAAATAAACTTTCTTGCCTCAACATCTCACCAAAACCACCATTAAACACCTTCAACAATCCTTGACTACTGATAAAACACCAACTTTACATGTAATCGGTGATCATTGATCAAATCACCAACCAGACATAACAACATCATCAATCCATAATATAACCTTTGGAAAAAACATCAATCACCAATTCAGTATTTGGCTTCTCAAACACCTTTGAGACACCATGATTGGTCTCTAATTCACCTTTGATGCATACCCACACTATGCATCTCGTTGCATCAACAACCTTCCACTCACCTCCTTAGCTTCTTCAATTCTTCTTATAAATAATTTATGAACTCATATTTTTGGAAATTTAACTTAGTTCTCTTGCACTTTGATCTTTGCATGAATCTCTTATTATTTTCCTTTTTCCTCTTCTATTGAATCCTATGCATTTGATCTTCACATCTTCTAACTCATGTTACTTGTTTCTGGTTGAAAAACTGAACTTAACTGCTTAAAGTCACTTTTCTAGATTTTTTATAGGTTTTAGCAAAGGCCTTCTAATTTTTGTGAATCTCCAAGTTTGGCTTAATTGCTAAATCTACCTCTTGAATTATCTATTCTGCTATAATGTTTCCAACTCGTTCATTCATGGTAATGATAGTTTTTAACACTCCTATTATGTTTGGCATAACTTCCATGTTCCAAGTTGCTGACTCGTTTTATGCATAAGCTCGAAGGATTTAATCAACGGTGGTGCCAAACATATATTTGTAGGCTAATTTCCATTCTAACATGAAGGTGCTTAATTGTTTCATTATATAACATTATCAGGCCCATTTCACCTTATGCCTAGAGGGATTTAAATTAAGATTGGATATGCTTCGTCCTGAGAACTTTATATATTAAATTCCACTACCATATAATATTCTTAGACCTAAGCACTTTAACACATGAAAACACCACAAAACCATGTCCCGACGAGACTTCCATCCCTTGATGGAACTCTTACCTACTAGAAAAGACTCTGTATCCCAAGCCCATTACCCTAGACATCTCTTCCTTTGCGCTTTTTTTTTTCCTATGGGTTAGAACCTTTCGAGATTTTTTCTTCTATGTTTTCCTCCCAGGTTTTTCTTTTGGGTAACTACCCTCTTGGCTTTTCTTCCAAGATGTTTCCTTCTAGTTTTTTCTCTCAGGTTTTTACTTCCTGGTTTTTCTTCTGAGTTTTTCTGCTAGGTAAGTGTCTTCTAGGTTTTTATTTATTTCTTTTGGGCAATTACTTTTGGGATTTCCTTTTTTTTCTTCCATGTTGGTTTGTTCGAGTTGCAGTCATGCTGACATCACCAACGTTATGTGGTGCTATCTGAGTGGTGACATGTGTCACTCATATTTGGCCTACTAGGGTACTTGATAATGGTGAATCTTCCTACCACGTGCCCTCCATACTTATATCATGTTGAAATCATCATGGGCCAATAAAATGCTACCACGTGTCTTCTAGAGAGTAGAGAGAAAGCATCCCAAGCCTTTTTTTCTCACAATGAATTTGTTTTTTAAATTTTTTAATAAAAACCACTAATTTCAAACCCTTTTATACCTTTTTTGCTTCCTTGGCTTCCCAACTCTTATTATCCTAGGCCATTATATATGCACTGCACATTTATCTTATGGGGTTTGACCTCTGAGGCGAGACTTGCATCATCCCATGCTTCAACACCCACGTGCACTTTCAAAACATTATGGGGAAGGCTTCTTGTAGTTGGTATATTAACGGGCTCCACCAATAACCAGTCAAAATGATCCCTATTGCTTTTCTATTAGGCCATGTCTGTCCGATCCTTGTATTTGTCCGCTTTGCTAAAACTACATTGTGTTTAGCAATGCACCAAACTTAGCATGCACAAAGGTCCTATAACCAATAATAGCTTTGCAATTCCTTGACTTTTGGGGTCCCACCTTTGATTGGCTCTATCTTTCAACCGAGAGGCCATTTTTTATCTTCCTCATACCACTCAAAATATTTTCCAGAGTTCTTTCCATCTAAATGGATTTCAACTACAATTGAAGTGATCTATCATACAATAAATGGCACCAAAATATTTGTACCTTTACCAAATAGCTCCAAAATTATATTTCAACAATCTGCTTGGAAATATTTGTGCCTTGCCTTCATCATACATGTGGTGATCTTCCTTCTTCTTGCAATCTACTCTTATTTTTCCATTGTAGTACCTTTGATATGGATACACCACCATTGATACCTCTCATCATCTTCGTTTCCTTTTCCATTAATTTTTTTCCTTTCCCATCAATGACGACATCATCAATGCTTTTCCTTTGCCAACAATGACAACATCATCAATGCTTTTCCTTTGTCATCAATGACAACATATTTCCAAGAGTTGTTTCTCCTTGGTAATTTCCACCAATGTCTGTGCTATGGTGTTCATCAATAATAGATTCCCTTTCATGTTCTAGTACACACCTTCCAATTATATCTTTGGTGCCTATATTATATAATTAGCCATTTATCAATGAAAATGGTGCTACTTTAATTGCTAGGGTATCCTTCTTTTTAGACAATCTATCAAGTGTTTTCCTCTTGTGAAAAAAGTAAGTGATTTATACAAGTTTAGCAAGGATTTCTTCTACTTTAAATAAATGATTGTTAAGTAAGTTATCCTCAAGATCTATTGATTCCTCCCCTATCTCTAGTCAAGAAATATGGTCGAGCCCAACGTTATTTGTAGCTAGTTGGCACAGGGGCTTCACTGAATGAACCTCTCACATATCACGTGCGTTCATGGCATACTATACAATACCCTTCATTTGACTACATATTGGAAAATAACTCTAAAACTCCCATTATTTAACCCCTTACCCATACGAACCCAATGCACCTTTGTAATTTAAAAAACCCCTACTTTCACTAGATATTGTAGTTATCCATTTTTTCATTAACATTTTTTATACCCTTTTATATTTTTTCATTAACTTTTAGCTCCATGGTATTTCTCACTAGTGAAGCCCCCGTGCTAGTTGGAGTATTACTTCAAATTCAAATTCTTGTAATAGAAATTACCATCCATAAATCTGACCTTAATGGATTGGTTTATTGAAAATTTTCCACAAGACTTGATGAACAACGAAAAAGATGAAAGAGTTTCTAGGAGGTAGCGGAAGAATTTCTAATGAGCGAATATCATGGTAAGTGCCTCTCTTTATTGTTGAATAGTTTCACTTGGATTTGTTTAGTTTTTTACTAGAAACAACATTAGGGTGGTCTATGGAATCATTATATGGTTGTTCTAGAATGGCCTGGACTACGAAGTTAGACACATTGATGTGTACATGGGACTTCTTGGACCTATGAGGGAGTTTTAAGATAAGGGCTTCAACCAAATTCCTTTAAAGTAATTGAAACAACTTGTCACATTCTTTCATCCAAATGCATGGAAGATCCTTTTTTTATAAATTCGTTGATTTAGAAAGTAATATCAGAGTAATGTTGAATAAATATTTTGTAATATCATTATACCGCAAAAAATCGTGATCTGCTTTTGATTAACAGGGGGTTTCAAAGAAGGATCACTTTGATTTTTTCCATATCCACTTTAATACCATCTTTGGATAGTACATGCCCCAGTAATATTCCTATAGGAGTAGCAAAGATGCATTTCTTGATATTTAGAGACAATTGGATTTGTCTACAATATCTTTCTAACATGGGTCTTAGACAATGAATATGATGTTTTAACAAGTGTAGATAATCCAATCATCAAAATAAATTGCCATCATCTTATAGATGTACTCTTGAAATGTCTTGAATACTATTCTTGAGAAAATTGTGGGTGTATTATTTAGACCAAAAGGATTTACTCTATATAAGAAAGCTCCAAAATCTGTAACAAACATGAGCTTTTCTTGGTTTTATTTTGTAATGGGTACCTAACTGTACCCTGAGAAACCATCTATGAAATAATAACATTCATGAGCCACCACTTCATTTATGATCTCATCTACAAATGATGTTGGGAATGGATCAGTTATTGTCAACTTATTCAACCTGCAAAAATCAATGGATATTCTCCATCTGGTCGAGCCATGATTATTGGGTTGCACAACCATGGGGCTTTCCCATTATTATTTTTCAATGGGATAAATGATGCCAAAAAGTGGCATTCCTTCTATCTATTTTTGCATAATCGGCTTGTCTATATAAGTCAGCTTGCATGGTCTTTTATTTATTGTATTTTCTCTTCAAATGAGGTCAATTTTCATTTCCCCTGTTTCTTTGACAATTCCTTCAAGATCCTTATAGTCACAAAAAAAAACATCTTGATACTCTAAGAAAGTTCATAGATTCTATTGTTTGTCTATCTAATCAATAGTCACCAAGGCAGACCTTTTTTGTATCAACTTCTTTAATCTTTATTTTTCAATCCATCCAATTGGGGGCCTTCAACTTTTCAATTCTATGGTATCCAAATTTTATCTCCTAATAGACGGGTGGGAAGTTTGAATTGTCAGATTTATCACTTTCATCCCCTTTAACTTTAAATACTATTCTAACTAGATTTTTTGAATTCTCGTTTTTCTGATAGAAGATTTGTGCTAGAGTATGCATACCTTCCATTCCAAGTGATTGGTTGCATAATGATTTGGAAAGCATTATATATGATTACATACAAGTGTCGATGATGAGCAAAATGTTATTCCTCAATTTTATTTTTGAAAAGTAGAAGACTCATTTTTCAAAAATTCCTTAATTTGGTGAGCTTCCTTGACCAATTCTTGGTCTTTTGTTCGAAATTCAAAATATTTAATAAAATTACTTTTTAACTTGCTTCATTACAGTGAATTACCTCAAGCTTCTTCTATTTTGTATGACTTGTTATGAAAATCGTCAAGAGTGTTTTGAAACATATGTGGCCACACTCTTCCTCACTATAGCTGATTCTGCTCCATTCCAACATACAATTTTGTATGTTTAGTAAAGGATCTTGTCCAAGTTTAAACACTAGGATTTTTTCTTGTGGTGACAATGTCTACAAAGATGGAAGCTAAATAAATATAAGTCAACTTTGAGATGGATGATGACTTTGATTACATTAGATTCCAAGAGCCAAGGGTTAGTGAAGAAAATAGTCAAATGGACCTAGTTTGGGTTGCTGGGAGGAACGATTTTTATCTTCCCCACCCAAGTTCTATACCTACAAGTAACATGTTGAAATCGTAATGGGTATATTTTTATAATGGTTTCAATTCCTTTTGTTGACTAGCCTTGTGCCCTAAAGAGTTTAGAATCTACCTTGGGTACCATACTTTAAATGAGGGGAAGTACTTGGGGATTTTCCTTGAACAATTTAACCTAGGAAAGAGAAAGGTTGAGTAGAGAAAATAAATCACTTTTCAAAGCTAAGGTCGAGGTGAAACAAGAAGATAAATTTCATTTAAATTGGGGTTCTTGATTCAACCAAAATTTCACATCTTTACTTGATGAACATAGTTTTACAACACATGATAATCCACAATGAGGTTCATTAATTCAGTTGCAAAATGGTATTCCATGAGAAACATGAGAAATTAGAAATTTAAGTTTGTCATCAATGTTAATTATGGAAATTCATTTAACATAGATTTCAACATGTGACATGATGTTTAGAATTCATTCTATGTAAAAAGGATGAACTATTTTACAAAAATAAAAAACATATATCACTTGGTATAACATGGAGGGACCTAATTCATCAACAAACACAACACGAATGATCCAATGGATTTAGGTAAGAAAATAATTTCCATTATCAAAAAGAAGAGTAGCTTTAGACAAGATGTGAAAGAGACATGAATAAATAATAAGGACCTATATGCTTCCACCTTCTTTGTGATTTAGATTTTGTGAGACCTAGAAGACTCCCAAATGGCGAGGTGTGATACTAAATAGATCAAGGTTGAAGTTTAACTTTTGAATGAGATAACAATAAAAGGTTGAAAATGTTTGTGCATGAACTATAATAAGGACTAACTTTTTTAGTTCAAAGGCTAAGAATCCAAGAAGCTGTCTAAATATGATCTTATGTTTATCAATAAGTATTGTCAGTGTGTGTGGATTGGTAGATACATTCTATAACATGATATAGGGTAATTGCATTCCATATGCATGTAATAATAAATTTATCCATTTATACATGTATGCATGTAATAATAACTTTACCTATGTATTCATGCATGTGGGGCTAGCCTTATAAGGCTATCTAAGAATATGTATATGCACACGAAAGGGTATTGTGTGGACTTTATTCCCAATTTCCATGTGATGCGTATTATGTCATAAAGGTTGACTTTGTAGTCAAAATGGAAAATGAGTTTCAACTAAATATTAAATTAGGGAAAATTGATGTAACTTAAGTATATGATTATAATTACATCCTAAGTGTCTAATAGATGTAACAAACATGGAATCTAATGGGTTTATTTAATGAAGGTTAATACTTCTTATAGGTTTTAACCCCGTACAGGAATTACCTACATACGGATTCTAAAACAGAAAATAAACAAAGGCGAGAGCATAACACATAAAACAAATATACACAAAGATTTTCCCCTGGATCCAAAAACCAGGACTACCAGATTGATTTTTCATTATTTTCCTTTCAATGTTACAATACATATTTATACATGCCGAAGCATCCAATACCATGGATCGAAAACCATCACGCCCAAAACCATGTGCAAA
>APFE031745553.1:64609-83689 GCA_000404065.3 Pinus taeda
ACAAGAGAGCTTAGTCATTAATCCAGCCCTGCAATGCCCATTGTTCCTCTACACCAAGATAACTTCTCATAGCTCACATATTTTTTCAATGCATCTACAGTTCTTCAAAGTGTCCACCTTTACCAACAACACCTTTTTGTCTTCTATCATATCCCTCACAAAGTGATATTGAACATCAATATGCTTTGTATTTGAATGATAAGAAGGGTTCTTTTCCAAGAAAATTGCACTTTGGCTATCACAGTCTATCCTTATAGCTCCATGTACTAACCCCATACTTGAACACAATCTCTACAACCAAACTGCTTCCTTGCTTGCATGAGTGGCTGCCATGTATTATGCCTCTATAGTTGATAGTGCCACTACAGATTGTTTCTTGCTCATCCAATTGACTGCAGCTCCAAATAGGTTAAACACATACCCACTTGTAAATATTCTTTTATCTATATCTCCAGCCCAGTCTGGATCAACAAAGCCATGAATATCCAAAACTATGTCCAATATTGGTCTTCCTTGGTAGCATAAACCATAATCACTAGTACCACGCAAATACCTGAAAAACCACTTCACTGTTGTCCAATGCTCCCTCCCTGGTGATGGGCCTCTAAATTAGACATAAATTAAGGCACATGCCTCTAAATTAAAACATAAATTAAGGCTTATGACCATCCTTCAGCACATTAAACCTCTCTTTTCACATTAGATAATTTATTTTAAACTTTAATATATTCATTAGGAAGGTTTATGAATAATTGAATATTTGTGCCTAATATTATTTATTTTTTATGGAATATTATGAAAATATTGGGTAGATTATGAAGAGTTGGAGGAGGAGATAATTTATGGACTTGTTCCTTACTACTGGAGCATCAATAATAAATAATAAGTCAACAATATATTATGGAATTATGACACAAATTGTGGAACTCCAATGAGTGAGAAAATCTAGGAATGTGTTCTGCTAATCAAGGGAGCAGATCCACCAATCAAGGGTGTAGATCCACTAATCAAGGGATTTCGGTGGGAAAGATTCCTCCATCCATGGGGAATGATTCTTAATCATTTTTTTATAAGTACCAAGTCTAATTTGCCTCTAGGGAATGATTGATAAAATCTAGTAATATGTTCCCTGTCATTTAATGCAAATTCCTAGTATTAGGACTAGATCCACTAATCAAGGGATTTTGGTTGGGAAAGCTTCCTCCATTCATGGGGAATGATTCCTAATCATTTTGTATAAATACCAAGTCGAATTTTCCTCTAGGTATAGATATTTTCATTAGTGTTATTGTGGAGAGAGCGTGTATTTTTGCAGCTCTATTGTATTTCTTGCAAGGATGTAGTTCTATTGATGAAAATAATGAAGATAGGTGTCATGTTCAGCTTCTAAATCTTGTTCTCCTCCATAGGTCTTTGATTTTCCTTGGGCTTGGCCATCCCAGGAACCTCAGGGCCCTTTTGTATCATTTTCTTTCCCTCTTTTCATTTCTTATTCACATGCATCCCTTGTTTTTATTTCTTTTTATATCTACATTTAGAATTAATGATTTCTTGTTGTAGGATTGAGTTAAATGGTTGATGTAAATTATTTTTCATAATCAAAATCATTATTTCATCCTTGGAAAAGCTTTGGAAGTTCATAGGAATCATTGAGTTGCTTGGATTAGTCTTCTTATTCCCAAATCTAGACTGTTGGACCTCTTTTTTAGCAAAGAAAAGTAGGTTTCTGCTATTTTTTAGAGCATGGTAACGATCTTCAATTGAATTGATTCTACTTGCATTAGATCACAAAAAAATTCTAGCTCATAAAAAAAATCACCCCATTGCATTTGCACTTGATTTTGTTAGGCCTTTTTTAGATTTACTAGCTCACTAGTTCTCGAATTTCTAGATTTTCGACTAGCAATATATATATTTTTTTTTCATGGGTTAACAAAAGTATTTTTGAGTGATTCCACTTGAAATAGGGACCTAAGGCATCCTAGTTAATTAAACAATTTTTCCCATCCAATTTGGGCTTGATTTTCTTGGTCATTAAACCCTCACCAATTTCATCATTTCACAAGGAAACTTCTCCAAGCTTTTTGAGCAAATACATCCATCTCCCAACTTTGGTTTGAGTTATGAGTAATCCTAGCATTTTATCACTCCATTCCACCCATCTACCACCTTCCCTAAGCCTTCCATCACCTCCAAAACCTCACATTTTGCTCTCTACCGTATCCTATTGGTTCACTGTAACTCCTATAGGATCATATTGTAGGTTTCTAGTACATCCTGTAGGTTTTCCTAAAATGACCTGGTTTAAGGCCGAATTGATGGAAAACCTCTAGGAAGTCACCAAAAGCATCCCAAGGGTATCCCATACCATCCAACCACCTCCTAACCCTTCCATCCAACCTCCAACATCCTTAATTTACTTGCCACATCACCAAAAGAAATTAGTTTGCATACTTGATTTTGCATGAAAAGACAAAAAGACACAAATAGAATTATTTCAATTCCTTTACTTGCACATTAGTGATGGTGTATGCTTCTTACTTCAACGCTTAGATAGTAGCATTTGGTTCGTGATAGTTTAGCATTATTGCAAAGCATAGTTTCTTGGCAGTTAATTAGGAAATGGTGTGATTTAGCATTGAATTTTCGTCTCTTTGCTTGTACTTTCTTTCTTGCAATAGGTTAAGGTTCCATTTCGAACATTTCATTTTTTGCAATTAGTTTAGGATTTGTCTTCTCTACATGCACTCCATTACATCATGACAGCAAAGGAAGGACACATTGTATGCCGCACAGATAGTGTCGAAATCTCTTAAGTTTGTACGAACCCCAGGTGGATAATTAAAGTCAGTAGCCTTGGGAGTTGCAGAATTCTTGTTGCAATATCGAGGCCCATCACTTTTTGGTGCCGTTGTCAGGGAGGTGTCAAAGTATGCATTGTTTTCTTCCCTAGTTGATTCATTTCTTTTTATTTTTGCAAAAACAAAAAAATATTTTCATTAGGCATATTTAATTTCAAAATTAGAAAGTTGCATTGCATTATAGTTTTCATTCAATCATAAAAACAAAAACAAAATTCTCCAACACCGAACCCCCACCCCCCACCCCCATTTGATCTCATGGTGAAATAAGACCCATGACACCATTCACTTTTGCAAGTAGAAGAAGAATATGGCAAAGAATGTATAAGAAATGGATGGATATTATGACAATGAGGAAGGTCCTCTCGGATTTCCCATTCAAGATATTGATGGTAGTGTGTACATGAAGAACATCCCTCCATATTTTCTTCCAAAATTTCATGGTCTAAGGTTAGAGGATCCGGAAACCTTTCTCTTTGAATTTGAAATTGTTTGTAGATCTTATGGTTACTTATTAAAAACTCAAAAACTGAGATTGTTTCTGGCAACACTGAAGGATAGAACTCTTAAATGGTTCATGAGTTTAGGGACTAATTCAACAAGAACATGGAATGATATGCAAAAGATATTCCTAGAAAAATATAAAGATCATGATCTTAAAGAAGAAATCTTTAGAATGAATCAAAGAGAATATGAGAGTCTAGAGGATCTAATAGAGATGTTCATGTATAATGTTAAGAGGGAAAAACTACATCATTTAGGATCCAACACACTAAAATCCCTGTTACTTAGAACAATTAGGGATGAGTGGATTGATGTCCTTAATCTCATGAGTAGAGGTGATGTATACCAATTATCATTTGAGGAAATTTCTGAAACATGCAAACACATATGAAGAGGAAAAGCAAGAGTAGGTAAATCAGCATCAAGATTGGTAAGCCAAGCTAAACTTGGAAATTTGTTTGATAATTTTAAAACATAATTTCTTAGCAATCCAACCAAACAAGTAAAAATGTTAAGAATACAAAATTATAAAAAAGAAGATGGTTGTGTTTTCCATGCAGAATCACACGATGTTAAATGTTGCTCCTCATTACCAAGGTTGAAGGAAGTTCACCAAGAGAACAATGGAGCAAGTCAATTGCCAATGCAGCAATGTTATGTAGCTCCATGAGGTCCATGGTAGCCTATTCAGCCTAATATGATGCAAGAGCCTAATTCACAATTTCAAGTTTATGCACATCCACCTCAAAGTAATTGGAACACACCTTTTCCTTGGCAACATTGACCATCTCAACCCCAAAACCAATCTTGGAAAAAAGGTTGACAAGGAACTTATGGGAGCCATCCACAATATCCTTAGTATTTTCCTCAATATCCTCCATACCAAACTCCATGTTATCCTTACCATTCACCTCCACCACAACCACAACCCCATCCACATCCATCTCAAATATACACTCCCACTCAACTACCTGTACCACCATTCCCAAACCCACACATTGAAGTAGCTCAGCCCACTTATAATGCTGAGGTACAACACTTCCAGACATCTCCTCTTGAGATCAACGGTACTCACCATAGTTCAGGAATAGTATTGCAAAAAATATATCATCTTGATATCATTGATGGACCACATCCAAAAGAAGAATATTCAAATAAGAAGACCACAGAACCATGGCCTGTGATTGATGAAGAGAAGACATCAAAATCAAAGATCGAGAGAATTCCCTTATGGTTACCATCAAATCCTCCATGTATTTAAGAGAACAATAAAAAAGGGAGGAATATTTGAAGGTCATGGTAGAAGAAGACATGAAGAATGATCCAGATCAGCAAAAGGACCAAGGACATTACAACTATATTGAAATATGGTTCCAGACAGTCACTAAGTTGCAGCATCACTCTCTTCGTCAAATATGCTTGATCCTTTCAAAGTCAAATAATTTGTTCTCTGAAATCCAGGTACATATCAAAGAATACATTTCAAGCCTCCATATCATTTTGTTTGTCATCTTGATGTGCACATGGCTCGATTGGAAGTATTATTATACTTGAAAGTGATTTTTTTTTTCAAGTAGGGTAGGGTAGAAGAAAAAGAAACAAAAAAACAAAATGAAAAATAAGAGAAAAAATAAAAATCTAAGGTGAAAACCTCCTTGGAGGCACCTCAGATTGGCTCATTGATTGAAAACCTCCTTTGAGGCACCTAGGCATACCTACTAGTTGAAAACCTCATTGAGGTGGCTAGTAGGCCTAGAAGAAAAAAAAGAGAGAGAAAAAATAAAAGAATCCTTGCTCCATGCATGCATGTACTCTCCAACATCTACAAGCAACAAGAACAAGTTGGTACCAAAAGGAAAATTGGTCAAGCCTAGTCAAAAGAAGTCAAATTTTCACTTTCTCCTACTTTGCTCAAATGCTCTAACAAGGCCAAGGCCATGCCAATCCATCAACCTCATCTATTTTCACCATCCACCCATCATTCTCAAGCTTCTATCACTCATTTTCCTTGTTGTCCTAAAAAACTACAGGATGCTCTATTTTACTACAGGATATAAAAATGCATAGATCATAAATTTGTTTTTTCCATAACATGAAAATCGTGCATCCATTTGCGAAGTTGTTTCAGGGGGAGATGCATATGGATGATGGTAACATGCTAAAGCAATTTCAGCAAATTCCAATGCACGATTTCCAAGAAATTTGCCTCCATCATTTTCAACCATTTTTGCATTTTATCAATATTAGTGCATCCATTTAAAAAGTTCTTTCATGTTGAGATGCATATGGTTGATGGTAACATTCCCAAGCAATTTTAGTAAATTCCAGTGCAGGGTTTCCAAGAAATTGGCCTCGATCACCTTCAGCCATTTTTATTTTTTCTCGACATTCGTGCATCCATTGACCAAAATTTTTGTATGGGGAGGTGCACAATGATGATGGAAACATGCTCAAAAATTTTCAGTTCAATCCAATCTACTGTTTGGGAGATATGGACAAAACAAGTCATTGTCCTGTAAACCTACAGGGTACATAACAACACCTACAAGATTGGCTGTGAGCAGTTTTAAAGGGGATCTAGAGGTCAAAGAAGCTACTCCATATCTTAGTAGCAACATCAATATCATCAGCATCGCCATCCAACACCTACACATCAACATCAACTCAGTAGCAGCATGCATGTCTCTCAAACAACCATCAGGTAGGTACAGGTATGCAATATTCTTTACCTCTTCTCTTGAGCATATTATGGTTAGAAATTTGCTATAAATGCATGAGAGATGAGGTTTCATAAGCTAAGGATGGGTCAGCAGTCTTAGCCGCCTTCAACTAGTTGATTGAAGCTCACTCCTCCACTCATGCAATGTTGAAAAGTCAAATTATGAAGGGTGATGATTCAAGGAATGAGGACAGCAATTAAAAGAAGAAATTTTTGCAAAGACCAAGGTCACCACAGTACTCCAAGCCCTCCATCCACTTCATAGTCACTATCTATTCATCATTCATCCATCCCATTTCATTCTTGAAAAAAAAACAAAGAGAGCATCCTCTCTATTTTTAGGAAATTTCCATTTGCAGGTTAGCAAGAAGCATGGTCAAAGAGCAAAGGAGGATCACAAAGAGACCCTTTTCACTCACATTTGTATTTTTCCACTCATTACCATTCATTCCTCCACCATTTCTGTCAATTTTTCCACTCCTTTACTTCAGTTTACAAAGGGACCCTGTTTTCTATAGGATGATCATGTAGGAATTACAGTGACCTGGAAATCCTACAAGAGGCAGTCCTAAGGCAAATAAATGACTTTTCCAAATGGAGGAACAAGGTAGCAAAAGGTTGATAAGGATGTGGAAGACCTCTCTAAACAAAAAAAAAAAATATTCAAGAACTCATCTTGAATAAGGGCAAGAAAGCAAGCTAATGGTCTCAAGAAACAATGATTTTTGTTTGAACAAATATGTTTTTGGCTTCTCCTTGCGGATCTTACATCCAAGATTCTTAATGCAGAAGAGAGAGGCCACTAGGGCCATGGATGAGACACAATGAGGTCACTAAGTTTCTTAGAGGATGAGCAACGCTTTCAGCAGGGGGGTATGATGGGCCTCTAAATTAGACATAAATTAAGGCCCATGCCTCTAAATTAAAACATAAATTAAGGCCTATGACCATCCTTCAGCACATTAAACCTCTCTTTTTTCATTAGGTAATTTATTTTTAACTTTAATATATTCATTAGGAAGGTTTATGAATAATTGAATATTTGTGCCTAATATTATTTATATTTTGTGGAATATGATGAGAATATTGGGTAGATTATGAAGAGTTGGAGGAGGAGATAATTTAGGGACTTGTTCCCTACTACTGGAGCATCAATAATAAATAATAATTCAACAAGATATTATGGAATTATGGCACAAATTGTGGAACTCCAATGATTGAGAAAATCTAGGAATGTGTTCCACTAATCACGGGAGTAGATCCACCAATCAGCGGAGCAGATCCAGTAATCAAGGGATTTCGGTGGGGAAAGCTTCCTCCATCCATGGGGAATGATTCTTAATAATTTTATATAAGTACCAAGTCTAATTTTCCTCTAGGGAATGATTGAGAAAATCTATGAATGTGTTCCCTACCATTTAATGCAAATTCCTAGTATTAGGGACTAGATCCACTAATCAAGGAATTTTGGTGGGGAAAGCTTCCTCCATTCATGGCGAATAATTCCTAATCATTTTGTATAAGCACCAAGTTGAATTTTCCTCTAGGGATAGATATTTTCATTAGTGTTATTGTGGAGAGAGCTTGTATTTTTGCAGCGCCATTATATTTTCTTGCAGGGATGTAATTCTATTAATGAAAATAATGAAGATTGGTGTCATTTTCAGTTTCTAAATCTTGTTATCCTTCATAAGTCTCTGATTTTCCTTGGGCTTGGCCATCCCAAGAACCTCAGAGCCCTTTTGTATCATTTTCTTTTCCTTTTTTCATTGCTTATTCACATGCATATCTTGTTTTTATTTCTTTCTATTTCAGCATTTAGAATTAATGATTTCTTGTTGTAGTATTGAATTAAATGGTTGATGTAAATTATTTTGCAGGATCACAAGCATTATTTCATCCTTGGAAAAGCTTTGGAAGTTCATAGGAATCATTGAGTTGCTTGGATTAGTCTTCTTATTCCCAAATCTAGATTGTTGGACCTACTTTTTAGCAAAGAACAGAAAATTTCTGCTATTTTTTAGAGCATGCTAACGAGCTTCAGTCGAATTGATTCCACTTGCATAGATCAAGAAAACATTCTAATTCATAAAAAAAGTTACCCCACTGCATTTGCACTTGATTTGGTTGGGTATTTTTTAGATTTACTAGCTCACTAATTCTTGAATTTCTAGATTTCAATTAGTAATGTTTTTTATTTTTTTGCATGGGTTAACAAAGGTCTTTTTGAGTGATTCCACTTGTAATAGGGACACAAGACATCCTAGTTAATAACAAAATTTGTCCCATCCAATTTGGATTTGATTTTCTTCATCATTAAACCCTCACAAATTCCATCATTTCACAAGGAAACTTCTCCAAGCATTTTGAGCAAATCCATCCATCTCCCAACTTTGGTTTTGAGTTCTGAGTGATCCTAGGCATTTTCTCGCTCCATTCCACCCATATACCACCTTCCCTAAGCCTTCCATCACCTCCAACACCTCAAATTTTTCTCTCGATTGTATCCTGTAGGTTCATTGTAATTCCTACAGGACCATCTTGTAGGTTTCTAGTACATCTTGTAGGTTTTCCCAAGATAGCCTGTTTTGAGGCCGAATTGATGGAAAATCTCTAGGAATTCACCAAAAGCCTCCCAAGGGTCTTCCAAACCATCCAACCATCTCTTAACCCTTCCATTCAACCTCCAACATCCTTAATTTAGCTGCCACATCACCAAAAGAAATTAGTTTGCATACTTGATTTTGCATGAAAAGACAAAAAGACAAAAATAGATTTATTTCGGTCCCTTTACTTACACATTAATGATGTTTGATGCTTCTTACTTCCATTACTAGATAGTAACATTTGGTTCATGATAGTTTAGCATTATTGCAAAACATAGTTTCTTGGTAGACAATTAGGAAATGGTGTGATTTAGCATTCAATTTTCGTCTCTTTCCTTGTACTTTCTTTCTTGTAATAGGTTAAGGTTCCATTTTGAACATTTCATTTTCTACAATTATTTTATGATTTGACTTCAATACATGCACTTCATTACATCATGATAGCAAAGGAAGGACACATTGTATGCCGCACATATAGTGCTGACACCTCTTAAGTTTGTAAGAACCCCAAGTTGATAATTAAAGTCAGTAGCCTTGGGATTTGCAAAATTTTTGTTGCAATACTGAGGCTCATCACTTGGTTTTGACATAAACCTACTCAATACTCCCACTGCATGTGCAATGTCTGGTCTAGTACATACCATCGCATACATCAGACTACTGATTACCCTTGCATATGGAAGATGGGACATGTCCTCTTCCTCCTCTTCTGTCTTGGAACATTGTTCAGTAAATAACTTTACACCTACATGAATAGGAACCTTCACTGATTTACTATCCTGCATATTAAACCTCTGTAGTATTGTCTCTACATACTTCCTCTAGTCTAACCAGAGCTTCCTCTTTGCCTGATCTCTTTTAATTTCTATACCCAAAATATAGTTTGCAGCAACAAGATCTTTCATGTCAAATTTGGAGGACAATTGGATCTTCAAATCCTGGATAATTTCTTTGTTATTTCCAACCAACAACATATCATCCACATAGAAGACTAGATAAATAACACGGTCACCAATTGATTTAAAATACATACAGTGATATACTTTGCTTCTAGTGAAGCCAAGTCCCCGTATAAATGTATCAAATTTTTGATACCACATCCGTGGTAATTGTTTTAACCCATACAGAGACTTTTTTAACTTGCATACCAATTCTTTCTTACCCTTCTCCATAAAGCCTTCAGGTTACTTCATGTATATCTCCTCTTCTAGATCCCCGTGAAGTAATTTTGTCTTCACATCCATCTGTTCTACCTCAAAATCAAAAACAGCAACAACAAATAAAAGTAATCTAATAGAAGCTACCTTGGCAAATGGAGGAAAAATAACACCAAAATCAATTCTCGACACCTGGGAATAAACTTTTTCTACCAATCGAGCTTTGTATTTCTCCACCTTTCCTTATGCATTTGTCTTCTTCTTGAACACCCATTTGTTGCCAATGGGTTTCCTTCCAGCTGGAAACTCCACCAGATCCCAAGCCTCATTTTTGTGCAAAGATGCCATTTCATCAACCATGGCCTCTTTCCATAGTTTCCCATCCTCTGAATCTATTGCTTCCTTCACAGTTATGGGATCATCATCAATAATAAATAAAGAAAATTTGAACGGAAAGCAGATGGACTATACCTTTCTAGTTGCCTTCTTTCTCAAACTGATCTTCTCACAACCAGAGTTTGTGGCTCTTCATCTCCCAATTCCTCTTCTATTGTAGAGTCTGATTCTTCCTCCTTTGGCTCAAACTCTATCTTCTCAGGTTCCTTTGGTTAGACTTCATGTTTAATAACATCTTTCACCTCTCTAAACACCACATCTCGACTGTACACAACCTTCCTTGTTACTAGGTTCCAAAGCTTACGACCATTTAAACCATCCTTATACCAATAAAGATGCACTTTTCAAATTTACTATCCAACTTTGTTCTTTTCTCCTTTGGAACATGTACATATGCATCACATTCAAATAACCTCAGATGTGAAAGAGAGGGTTTCTTACCAGTCCATACCTCTTGTGGAGTCTTATCCTCCAACGCTAATGAAGGTCATCTGTTGACCAAGTAACATGCTGTCTCCATTGCCTCTACCCAGAATTCTTGTCCTAACCCAGCACCACTGAGCATGCTTCTTGCTCTTTCCATCAACGTCTTTTTCATTCTTTTTGCAACTCTATTTTGCTCATGTGTGTATGAAGTAGTATTATGTCATGCTATACCACACTTCTTACAGAATTCTTCAAATTCCTTCTTGCAAAAATCTCCACCGTTATCTGTCCTCAACACCTTTATCTTCTTTACTATTTGGTTTTCCACCAGAGCCTTAAATTCCTTAAACCTGTCAAAGACTTCAAAATTATTCTTGAGGAAATATATCCATGTATTCCTTGAGAAGTCATCTATAAATTATACATAGTACATAGACTTACCCAGTGATGGAACCTTCACAGGTCCAAACACATCACTATGCAAAAGTTCTAATATTTGTTTCACCCTCTTACCACCAGAGGGGACGCTAACCCGATTCTTCTTTCCATATACACAATTTTCAGAGAAATCAAAATCCAAAGAGCTATTAGTCATACCTTTGCCACGAAGTATTCAAAGGCCCTTCTCTCCAATATGTCCAAGCCTTTGATACCATATCATGGTCTTTTCTCGAGAGACCACTAGATTTTCTACTCCACTTTCAGAAACCACAGAACTGTTGCACCTGTCAATAATAGTGCTACCTTGTATCTTGTACACAGTTCTAATCTGAACTCCTCGCATCAATACCAATACTCCTTGAATCATCTTGCAAGTATCTTTCTCAAACACTATTTTTACACCTGCATCATCCATCTTGCCTATAGAAATTAGATTTCTGGCTAATGTAGGAATATGTAGAACACCCAGAAGTGTTCTAATCCTTCCACCTTACAGCTTCAACTTGACTTTTCAGCGACCAATGATTCTAGTCTTCCTATCATCTCCCAAGAAGACATCACCACCATCATATTTCTCATACTCACAGAACCACTCTCTATGGGGAGTGAAGTGAAAAGATGCACCTGAGCCAATCAACCATGCCTCATGATCTACATGTGTACTTAAAGAAGCCAAGTACACATCCCCACCTTCATTTGAGGTGGTTTTCACCTCTGCAGAAGGAGCATCATCAGATCCATTTCCTTTGTCACGAGCTTTAGATTTATAGTCCCTTTTGTATTGCCCTTCCTTTCCACATTTCCAACACACCTTTATAGGTTTTCCTTAATATTTAGATCTCCCTCTACATTTAGATCTCCCGCTCGATGACTTATTTTTGTTTCTGTTCTGGGACGTCCTCGTACAAATAAGGCATCGCCATTCTGGCTCTCCATATTTTTCCATCTCATCTCCTCTGTCAGCAAGGATGAGACTATTTCATCAAATTGCAAGGCAGTTGCACTGCTACCTATTGCAATAACTAGACTATCCCATGAAACTGGTAGAGAACACAAAAAACTGTTGCACTTATCTTCATCTGAAATTTTAATATCAACAGATAATAACTGACTTACCACAGTATTAAATGCATTCGGATGCTTTGTCACCGAGTCTCCATCTTTCATCCTCAGGTTATACAACTTTTTCTGCAGGAACAGTTTATTCCCCAGAGACTTAGATTGGTTCAAAGTCCCTAACTTGTCCCACAAAGCCTTCGCCGTAGATTCCCCTGATACATTTAGCAATACTGAATCTGAGGCACAAAATCGTATTATGCTCCGATCCAACTTCTTCCATTCTTCATCGGACACTCCCGTTGGTTTAGTACCCGAATCTACCGCGATCCATTGATCTTTATCCTCCAACAGATCCTCCATCTTGAGTTTCCACAACTCAAAACTCTGACCATTAAATTTATCGATCTCTATCTTTCCATTGCTCACAATATTCTTTCACCACCAGAATTGATTCTGCAAATCTAGCACTAAACAGGGTCTACCACAGGCCCAAGCGGAACCCCTCAGCAATAAAGGTGTCCCCTTGAAGCCAAAACAACTATGATACCAAATGTAGGTTTTAACCCCGTACATAAATTACCTGCATATGAATTCTAAAACAAAAAATAAACAAAGGTGAGAGCACAACACATAAAACAAATATACACAGAGATTTTCCCCTGAATCCCAAAACCGGGACTACTAGATTGATTTTTCATTATTTTCCTTTCATTGTTACAATACATATTTATACATGCCGAAGCATCCAATACCATGAACTAAAAACCATCACGCCCAAAACCATGTGCGAAAACCATGCACAAAACCATAGGTAGGTCTGTCCAACTTAATATAGGGTCCAAAAAAAATTTCCCCAGGGCACTACCCCAGATCCCATAGAGGGGGGTTGACCGCCCCCCTCAAACCCCCTGTGACACCCCTGCTGCACAATTGGTGCAACGAAGGGGGGGCTCCGGCCCCCCTCTAACCCCTGGTTAACTAGGGTAGCTAGTCGTGGAAAGAATATAACACAACCCAACACTTCTAACCATATTTCATTAGGACTTTGAATAGATCTAAAAGAGTGTAGAGTGGCAAAATTGAAGAGGTGAGTAGAATCTAGGCAGGTGTGTAATCCATGTAGTGTTCAAAGGAAGCCAAAGATAAATGTTTTCCATAGTGTACTTCACAATTGAGGGAGTGAAAAAGGTGAAGTTAAATGAATTGCAGTTGGGTGTGAGGTAATAGTTGGCTTACTAAGACACCAAATTCTTAGTTTAGAGACTATTTTTATTGATTTTGTAGCTTCCTCCATAGTAATAAGAGAATTCATTTTAATGTTGGAAGTTTTACTAAACTAAGGTTTTCTTAACAAAAATTTCCTTATGTATTAATGTGTTTGGTTATCTTTTATTTTATTTTACAATGTTCAAATTTTATTGTCAAAATTTATTGATAATAAAAATAGTAAGCGCATAAGTCTTTGAATTCACAATGAATGCGTATACTAGAACACCTTGCAAAAAGATTATTCATTTAAATCGCCCATGGGTTAGCCAAAAGTAAGAAAAGAAAAATATTATTTTACAATTTAAAAAATAGATATAAATGGTAGAAATATCAAATTTAAAATCTTTGAGAAAAAAAAAAAATTCAATAAAATTTAATAAATAAGATCTATTGTCATGAACCGTTTAAAGGTATAACTTTATAAACAAATGAAGGTATATTAAGACTAAAAACAAGGTAACTTTCATTGATACAACCCTCGAAATATTAGGAGTGTTCCATTATATTATTTTTAAGATATAAGTTAATTAAGCGAAGTCTTTCGGTAAAAACCACATAAGAGAATTTTTTGGCCGACGCATTTCGAACCAACAAGTGTAGTTTATCATCAGGACCAGATGAAGAGGCAGACCATGGCTAAGGCTTAAATAGAGAGCAATGTAGAGACATAATTTCAAGTAATGGCTATATTTGAACAATAATATTTAAATTGTGATAATAAAAATATTAATAAGTAACGACTATATTAAATGGCTAGTTTTTGAAAAATAATATTTAAATTAATTTTTTAAAACCAAATATTACTAGTTTTTGAAAAATAATATTTAAATTATGATATTAGTTTATTAATATTAAAAAATATTAATAAGTAACGACTATATTAAATGGCTAGTTTTTGAAAAATAATATTTAAATTAATTTTTTAAAACCAAATATTACTAGTTTTTGAAAAATAATATTTAAATTATGATATTAGTTTATTAATTTATTAAAAACAAATATTAATAAGTAACCACTATATTAAACTAGTTTTTGTGAAATAATATTTATTAAATTAAAAAAATAAAAAAATTCGAACTCTAAAGAACGAGGGAAGTCAAAAATTATAAAAATGAGTCAAGATCAAAAATGTCTCTTATGTGGTTTCTACCAAAAGACTTTGCTTAATTCATTATGGATCACAGAAGCTTGAATATAAGTTAATGTTTGATAAAAGATACAAAGGAGGACATTTAGTAACATGGTTGAAAATATGGTCTACTGAGATTAATTATTCAAATTTACGAAGTATGAGGTGTAGATTACTTGGTTTGAGTGTGGTTTATTCAAAGCTCATGGGGATAGGTTAAGGATGGAAGCCACTTTTAGAGGAATTGTGTAATAGTTGGTAGATCATTCTTCCATCGTATTACCTAGACTCAACCTATATATATAACTTACCTAATTAAACATCAAAATCAACTACATATATTTTATTATAGTCCCGATCTTAGAACTCAAGATACAAAGATACAAAGGATACAAAGGAGGACATTAAGTAACATGGTCGGAAATATGGTCCAGTGAGATTAATTATTCAAATTTACAAAGTATGAGGTGTAGATTACTTGGTTTGAGTGCAATTTATTCAAAGCTCATAGGGATAGGTTAAGGATGGAAGCCACTTTTAGAGGAATTGTGTAATAGTTGGTAGATCATTCTTCCATCCTATTACCTAGACTCAACCTCTCTCTCTCTATATATATATAAACATCAAAATCAACTACATATATTTTATTATATTCCCAGCTTAGAACTTCAAGATGATTATGATTTTTTGTTCCTTTTCCTCTGTGAGACAATCAATCATTTCGAGAACTATCCATAATTGGATGTAGAGGAGACAATGCAACATTTTAATCATTTTTTAAGTATCAAATTATAAATATATAAATATTATATCTATATGGTAGGTAAAACCTGGGGATTTGAGCAGGACATCACATAAACTGCCTAACCATGCATCACACACCATCAATCCAAAGCCCCATGGGCAAAAATTATAATATTAATCCTTTTCAAATTAAACTTTAATTCATTAAAAAAACCAAAATATCCAATTAGTTTTAAAAATAATATTAATTAAAAGGTAGTGACAATAGTGCATTTTTTTATAATTGTTGATAATTAATCTTATTTGTTTATTTATATTTTATGTAGAAACTCGAGAGCTAGAATGAGGTTGCTGGTTCTAGGCAATTCTATACCTATATTCAAGAGTTCACAAGGCATATTCAAGAGTTCACTAAGCATATTTAAAGGGGTGAAGTCAATACAACAAGATTTATCAAAGCATTATAGCTCAACATGTCATAAATAAAGATCCAAATCTATATAGATAAGATAACAACAATTCCACTCTACCATTTCAGATAGTCCCAATTAACAAAAACAAATTATTGTTATTTATAAAATTAATTAAATTATAATTATTTATAAAATTATATTATTAACTTTACTTAAAAAGCCGTTAACTCTAGAAGAGGGTTGGACAATTTGCACTTAATTTTATTAATAATGTTGACCTGGGTAACTATGCAATGATGTCAATCAAAATTTATGAGAATGATTTGGTGGTGTGTTTTCAAAGATAATGCGCTCGATCATTATGATTTGGTTGTGAAATTTAGTTTTGAAAAGATCTGGAATCTCAATGTATGTACCTCCAATAATCATATTAATAATTCAAACTTGGACTCGGAAGCTAGAGGGTTGGTATTTATAATTCCAACTTGCGAACAACGCATGCTTTGAGATTTTAGCTAAGGTTGGTAACCACATGAATGACTATGCTCAATTAGTTCTTCGTGGTTTTCTGTAAATAATATAATATGATATTATTTTTTTAATTGATATTAACATTTAATTATTGGTTTAGTAGTACCACGAGACATTATAATAAGTTATTATAATGTGGCCGTTTTCAAAGAAGCCAAGGTCATCCTATTGTCTAATAATTAATCAATACGGACGTAATAGTTTAACAACCTTACCAGTACACGCATGAAGTGATTGATAACTTATTCTATGTAAAAGTATGACCAAATCGAAACGATTAATAATTAGTTGAGCAAGATGCCGTTGAATATAGTTCTTTCTAGAGTATTGAATTTAGTACTTTCAAATTTTAACTCTGAATTTTTATGCAACGATATTGTTTAACATTTTTTATGTTTTGGTGTCTGATATTGTTTAATTTTTTATGTTTGGCTGTGTTTTAGTTAAAATTTAGTTTTTTAAAAGTAAAATTTGGATTATAGTAACACATATAAGTTTAAATTAGATCAAAAATTATTAATTCAAATTTAAATGAAATTAAAAAAAAAAAAATATCACAAAAAAACTAAAAATAAAACGGCTACTTCCACTAAACATCTTAAACTCAAATTAAAACTCGTATTCTTTATCCCCTAAATGTTTTGTTTAATAACATTTAAAGTTATTAAAATTAAATAAAAACATATTTAAGAATATTATTAAATATTTTTTTAAAACGAACTATTATATTGGTCCGTAATTTATTATTGGAAGATTTTACTTCCCATTAATCTCATTTGTATACCAAAGTTGTTGGGGGAGTTTTTAAATGTATGTATTTAGTAATTTAATATAATGGATTAAAAATGGTTATATTAGGTTTGGGTATAATAATATTATAAATGTTGAGATTATTGATGATTTCTAATTTTAGAAATAAGGTAAGTAATATTAAAATTCTAAGAAGAGAAACCAAGAGTAATTGTAGATGGCACTGTAAGTAATTGTAGATAGAATAGTAAATCAAATACAAAATAAAGGACAACCAAGAACAATAGAGACATATAGATTTGGTCAAAAACTAGGGAAAAACCTTACAAGGGGAAAACCCTTTCCAAATTCTTATTCTATTAGATTTTCATCAAATGTTCATTAGAGAGATACATAGTCCAAGAACATCAACAATAAGTCAAAGGTCAAATCCTTGAACAACCAAATCAACCAACCATTATCTAGTCAAATATGATCAAAAAAGTAAAATCTGGTCAAACATCAAATCTACAATATTTTGTCAAAGTTAATAATGATCAACGCTACCCAACTAGTCAACATTCAAAGTGATCCAGCAAGGTTCGGTCAACATGTCGAAGAATGTGACCTTCCTTTCTTGGTCAAAATCAGTCAAAAGAGTACCAAAAATATGCCCTCAAAATTTGGCCAAAGTCAAAGTTTAACCTGCATATACCCTAGTTCAGAAACTATAGTCAACACTGGTCAAAGTGCACAGAAAAGTTCAGTCAATGTCCTAGTCAACTTAACCTTCCAAACAGATAAATAAATCGGTCAAATCCATCCAATTCAACATCGGTCAAACAATCCCAAAAACAAGAGTCAACATTGACCAACTGATTCTCACTCTCTCCCTCGCACATGTGAACTCAACCCTGCAATTTCATACTTGTATGATGCAATTAGATGAAGAGTAGATGTGATGTGATGCCTCCAAATGATGTGACCTTAGGTGTATTTATATGTTGTTATGGAGGACGAATTTCCTCTTCTAGGTTGACTTGTACCTTTTGTGTAGTCATGGTTCCACATGAAAAGTTATATTTTTCTATGTGCAAACTAAATTCTTCCAAGGGATAGTAGGGTCTCCTTAGGGTAAGAAGGGATTCCCAATGGAGGGAATTTCTTCTTAAGATACAAAATTTCAACAGTCCCTCCCAGTTAGGGAGGAGTGTATGACTACATAAGTCTCATCTCAAATATATCGTCATTATCATCGATATATCATATCATATATCATCTCTACTCCTCTCTACTTATCTCTGCTCATTTGTTGAACACTCTTGATCTAAAGGAGAAGAATCATCGTAAGGGATATCAATTTTCCATAAATGACAAATATCTACAGACCCCATGTTTAACCGATCGATCAAAAAACTATTGAAAATGCAACAAGAAAATCATAATTTAATTTTTCCTTAAATTAAATTAGGTATAAAATTGTAATTCCACGTCACATGACAACTTGTATTAGTTAACTAAGTTCATTTGACTTAGTTGGCTCAGTTAATTCGAGTTGAGGGTCTAACTTGAGTCATGTAGAGTGTCTCCTACAATCTCTTGGTTGGGTTAATATCTCAACCATACACCAATCTGGGAAGCTAACTAGTTGGAGAGAATCTCTCAACCAACTAGACCTCAACAAACTCCTAAACACTAGTAACATACTCCTATACATAGAAACCATCACAAATAAGACAAGTAGGAATTATATTTTGCAAGTGGGCCTACTAGTCATAATGGATCTGAAGAAATATTTTGTAATCAAGGATTATATTTTGAATTAATTTTGGAGCTTTATTGGAAGGTATTCACCTCCAAAAACTCATATATGCTTAGTATTCCTCTTATAGATATGCTCAATATTCCTCTTATAGCAATAATTTTAATTTAAAAAAGTAAAGATAATATTAAAAATAAGAAAAAATGATAATTACACTGTAAGGTGTTTCCTTCTGGGAAGAACTCTCCTAGCCGCCACTCTAAACTATTGTTCACCTTTAGATCCATTATTAGACAACTTAACAATGGTTTGTTGTCCAATTACAGTAGTTAAG
>APFE031745553.1:97226-108933 GCA_000404065.3 Pinus taeda
TTAAGAATTAAGATATAACAAGGACAAAAAAAATCAAACTTCTTAAAATGCAAATTTTTTTAAATGCAAAATCGTTCTTATATATGACTTTAAATTTTTTTATATACCTCTAAAATTTTAATAAATTTAATTACTTTCCCGCTTTAATAAATCCAAATTTAAAATAAATTTAAATTCATTATAAAATAAAACAAAAAATTATAATTTCTAATCATACTTTTAAGTACATAAAACGTCATACAAATAAAAACAAATATGTATGCATGTTGTACTCACTGCAGCGTTTGTGTATTCACATTTACAAAATTAAAGCTACGAGAATAATATAGATTTCATTTCTCATTCCGGTTGAAATAATCTTTAATCTTCCTCTTGAAAAAAGAGCCATTGAGAAAGTGATGGATTGAATTTCAAGAACTTAGGAATAGTTCTTTCTCTAATTCAGAAGGATCACTTTCATAAAATCCTTTTGTTCGGGTTAAAGTTTTTCTTTTGTTCCACCTAAAGGAGTGTTAGCTAAAAGCATCAATTTCATAATTGACTTTTTATTTCATCGAAAGGAATGTGGGCTATTGTGACCTTCATGGTTAAGGGAAGTTTGATATCTATTTGGTATCTATTTCTTACACTCTATTCTTACCCAAAAGGAAAAAAATGCCCCATTTAATAGATAGACTTCCTTTCAAAGGAAGTTTGATATTTATTTGGTCTTTGTTTTTTATATTTTATTCTCGAAAACAATTGTTCTATTTAATAAATTAACTTAATTTCAATGAAGTTTTGTATCATAAAGACACATCAAATTTAATCTCATAAAGTTTTAACAAAATTTTATATTTCAAATGTCTTTATCTAATAATTAATAATTATTAACTATGTTAATTGGGTTTAGCTTAATTGGTTGAAAGAAATATTGTTATTTACCTTACTTAGGTTCAATTTTGGCATGTAACATGTTGAGATCATAATGAGTGTTTCTTGTAATAGCATTGAGTCTTTTTGTCTAAATAATCCCTCTATGATCGAAACATCTATATTCTTTCAATTGTGTTTTTGGCCGGAAGGGAGTCCAAAAACACATTTTTCTAAGAAGTGGCTACTGATCAACAACAAGAATCAAATCATTAGTACATGGATGAGATTATAAACAAGAAAACAACATAGATAAGAGGAATACAAAAACGAAAAATGGAAGCAAACATTTTTATTTCCATTGGAGAAGGACAAGTCTTGAATGAGGATAAGGAATGTTTGGATGATGCATGTGAGTTTGCTGAAATAAGGAATTGCTAGGGGGGGGCGCATTGGGGATGAATCAATAATTAAGAAACTATTTACTTTTTCTTATTGTGCTTTTAGTCCCTTCTTATATTATTTAACTTGTGAGAGCATTAATTCACAAAAATAGTGAGCCAACAATATTTCAGACACACATGTTCAAACAACAATCACGTGGAAACCCAAAGGGAAAAAACCACCAATTTGTTGTTTGTTTATGATGTAAATTAAGCACCCACTTAATTACATCTGTTTTTTTGTGAGCACCCACTCACAAGAGGCATTGACCCCCTTTGGTTAGCAAGCACCAACTTGTCAAGAGGCACCAACATCTTTAATATGCAGGCACCAACCTGCTCTTACGACTGCTCTACTATTTCATACAATTTTCGAATTGAAAATGGAGGCATACTGATGCAGGAGTATTCAACCCAAGTGAAATTCATTGTATTTAGTAGACATAGGGGGTCAAGTGTTTTAAGGAAGTTAGATCCCTAAGTGAGGAATTAATGTAACATTTAGGCTTTTGAGTGAGTAGGATAAGCATTAATTAGATAATATGAGGTTGTTTGTAAATGCTCTCGAATAAAGGAGAACGTGAGTGGTTAATAAAGACAAAAGAGTTAAAAGTCAAATATAACTCTTAAAGCAGTTCATGATTCGAGGAACTAGAGAGAGTTCTTAGGAATTAAATGAAGTTAGAAGTGGACATAGAGGGTAGAGGACATTTAGGAGTTAGTTCAATAGATCTAGGACTTGAACTAGAATTAGTTCAAAGAACCTTTTTGGTATAAATGTAAGCCTATGGGCAGAGTGAGAGGAAGAGGTCACTGATAGTTGAAGGTCAGGCCTGTGAGAGACAGAGAAGTCTCAATTGTAATTAGTTGTTCATATTTATATATGCAGAGGTTCATTCGGGAACTGTGTAATGTGTGAAATAAGTATGTAATGATTGATTTATGCGTGAATTCGTAGGTTCTGTAATAAAAGGTTGCAGGCAGAGTTCTGTGGATATGCAGAGGAGGGTATGATTCAGAGGAATCATAAGGGATCTCTAAATCCAGCTGAAGGAATAGAGTAAGCTTTGTAGAGGTAGTGAAGTAAGAATTCGCAGAGTTAAGCTCAGAATAAGCGGAAGTGCAAAAAGAATGAAACCCTGAAGAAATAACCAAACCCATAGAGAAACACTGAAGAGATAGAGTAAAACAAAGGAAAAGGGCCGAGTGGAGAAGTAAAGAGGTGATACACATGAACTGTTAGATCTTATAGATCAATGGTCTAGATCAACCACTGAGGATCGGCGAAGAGTAGTTCTTAAAGGCAGAGAAGTGGATTTCGGGCAGAAGGAAAGACGTAAGCAATTTTTACCGTTTGGCTCTGATTCCACTAATCAGAGGACACGTAGTAGTGGAGGAGTGAGGGGAAACCGCTTTATCAGCTGGTTAACACCTGTGCTTGTTGTTTATCCGAATTCATGGTAGACCATTGGATCTACTAAGTGTAGATCAACGATGGAGAACTGTTGAGCAACTTTGATCATTGGATCGAGAACCGATCAACGGTCATGATCTAATCACAATCGCATTAGAGAGAGGTCAAACGCTGGTGGAATGTGAAATGTCGATGCGCCGATAGCGATAAAGCGTTGATCGGTGGTTAGAGGTGGTCGGAGATCAGCGGAGTGCTGTGGTAAGGCCTGAAGAGTGGACCTGGCGGAGTTATAGTGGCAATGTTTAATAATTTGAGATCTAGAATATGTTTGCATATCAGAGGTGGGAGGAGATGTGTATTAATGTGACCCACGGAGGAGCTGATACCCAATTGCGATAAAGGTGGAACCTCGAAAGTCGTGCAGAGGTCGTATAAAGGGTTAAAGGTATGTTTTGCGATTAATTCCTTTGTAAATGGTTATAAAGGGTTAAGCACGGATATATGGGGTTTTATGTATAAAATCCAATTTTATCAAAGTATGGAAGGGTTTACGTGTTAAAATACATGTAACCAAGGTTTAAAGAGGAAAAGGTTATATATGAGCGGCTAAAGGATTAGCGAAGGTTTTATAAAGGTTATGAAGGGTTTTAAAAGTCCCGATAGGAATTCATAGATGAAAGGCTTTAATAAAGTCTTATGTGAAGGCTTGAGGGTTCATTGAGGTCCTGATAAGTGTATAGGGACTAAGGGTTAGACTATGTCGGTTAGTCTATAAATTATTACCTTTGATGATTGAATATTTGACTCCTTAGAGGGTTAAATACCTAGGACAAATGTATTTATGCATTGTATATGCATATTGTGGGTGTAAGCGGGGGTAACCCTGGCATCACATACAATTATACAAGTAAAATACCAAACAATGGTTGTTTGCATATTTTACTTTTGCACTCTTCCTTTTGTGCTCACTTGCAACAGATCTCCTCTCATTGTTTACAACAACACTTCCTCTGTGCTCTTCCTTCATTGTCAAGGGCTCCACACCAACTAAACTTTAGCACTACCCTTTCAATTCTTCACACGATCATCACACTACTCTTATTGTTGTATTACACTGTGTTCTCCGAGGTGCTTCAACTTCTCTTCTTCGATGCACACTCTCACACATATGCTCACACCCCCATCTTTTCCATTGTCGGTGATATTTTTGTTCCACTGAGGCACTCTGCACAAGGGAGTCTCCCATCTCTGTCCTTTGGCTGCCAATTTGTACTTAGGCGTGGCTTCACTTTCTACTCTTGCATCTTCTAACAGTTTCTTGTCACAACACCTAAAACAGAAGTGAACCTTACAGTTCTTCATAGTTTGAATGCAGAAAGCTCATGTGCTGAGAAATTAATTCTTAGGTGGCCTACATACTTCTTCAAGAGTCCCATGCTTATTTATTGTTCCATAGGTTTTGACAATCCATAGAGGTGACCATTCTGTTCTTATTTATCACCACCATTTGTGCATGCAAAATAGTCGATTTCTTCCTTCATGCTCTTGAATTCATCTCTGCTACAAATGTTGTCCTTAATTTCTTGTTACAGAGTCTTCCACAGCATTAGCCCCTTTCAACTACCAACTCCTTTGTGCTTGCATTTAGTTTTACAGTTGTTGACCCATACATTCTTTCATTCTTAGTACTTCCTTATTGGAAAAACTCCATATCGCAACATCACAGTGGTGCAGTGTTATGATACTCCTCAGTCTTGGTGTCTTTATCTCCTCTTCTGCGCTGAGCTCCTTGAGAATTTCTCCTCCATGGGACTGAGAGTTGTGACCTGCCTTAGCATTAAGGTGTTGAGGAACTTTTTTCTTGCCTGGGCCAATCTTCCTTTGCTATTGATCTATGCCCTTGGATCTATGGATTTACATGACCAGGAGCCTACCCAATATCAAAAGCCCCCTTTATCGGAACTTTTCAATAACCAACTATTCTAAATTTTCAATATATAAATCCTCTAATATGCTGAGCTCCGATATGATGTCATCACTCCATGTGGCATATTTATAGAAATGACATGTGTCACCCTGATCTGGCACACTAGGGAACCCAATATCATTGAATCATCCTGCCACATGTCATGTTGTACTGCTACGTCATGCTGACGTCAGATGACACTATAGCTTATTGGAACCAATATCATGCTGCCATGTGTCCTGCTGGAAGGAGAGAGAATAGGACCTATCAACCCTTGGATTTGCAACCAAAATCCATTGTTAATTATGTTTGGCATTACTAGACACTTTTTAATGCTTATCGGAACTGTTGGATATCGGGACTTCTTAAGGTACCTCATTTAAGAAGTTTCGATACTCCGATGTCCCGAACCTCTAATATTTTAATATTGTGATGTGCCATAGTTGAAAAATTTTGATACCCCGATGTCATGGTCCTAATCGCCGATATGTCGGCACGCCGATATGTCGGCACGCCGATATCCCGAACCTCCAATATGCCGATATGCTAACCTCCAGCATTCCGATCCCCGATGACTGGTATCCAAATTACTGATATGTCAGTGTGCCGATAACCCGAACCTTTTGATATGCAGATATGCTTCCTTCCTAAGGCTTCACAACCCTGAACTTCAGTAGACCATACATTTTGATCCATGAATCCATTTCTGAACTTCTGCATATCGCAGGAAAACTCTTCCAAAGCACTTTGCAATAGATAGGGTCCGATGTAGTCTTTGAGTCCTTCTGCTTCTTGGAAGATGATTGAAAAATTCTCTGCACATTGACTTTTTGGACAACTGAACTCACAACCACAATGATGATCATTTTATGCCTTCTTTAGTAAGCTTACTACTGTGATGATTCTCTATAGAAAGCTTGCAACTACCATGAAGTTCCATGTGGTCCATCACTATAATCATCATTTTCTAGCTTCTTCAATAAGCCTTCTACTGAGATGATTTTCTACAAATCACTTCAACAACCACGGGATTCCTCCCAAACACCTAGTCATCATGTTGAGCCTTGTTTGACATCAATTCCAACAATTACACAACCATCCATACACCATCAAATTTCCAACAATATTCCCCTTTGTCATTCATGGCAACAGCATAAGCTCCCCCTTAGACAAGGTATGGTCTACTCTGATGCAAGTCTTCCCCCCCTTTGACATCAATGGCAAAGAATACTTCTCGAGTACTCCCCCTGGACCATTGCAATCTACTCTCCCATGAGTTCCACATGATGAGTCGCTGCCACCACCTTCCAAAATGAAGTCACTTGGAGGGAGGAGTCACAACTCCTATATGTTTCCTGAGATATTCAAATGATTCCCTTACCAATGGCTTAGTAAAGATATATGCCAGTTTCTCTTTAGCAGGTACATATTCAAGTCTGACAGTGTTGGTTGCAACTAGTTCCCTCAGGAAATGGTACTTGATAGGAATATGCTTAGTCTTTGAATGCATTATTGGATTTTTGGAGATGCTAATGGCACTTGTGTTGTCACACAATATTGGAATGGGATCAGACAGTTCTACCTATATATCTCTCAAGGTTTGCTTCATTCATAGAATTTTCATACACTAGATAGCAACAACAATATACTCTGCTTAAGCAGTCGATAAAGAGATGGAGCCTTATTTCTCGTTGACCCATGACACCAAGCATTTATCCAAGAAGAAAGTTGCACTAGAAGTAATATTCATGTCATCAAGACTTCCAGCCCAATTTACATCCGTGTAGGCATTCAATTTGAAATCTTTTCTCTTAGCATACCACAGTCCATATTCTGCTCTACCTTGAAGATATTTGAAAATATGCTTGACAGCAACAACATGAATCTCTAGTGGAAGGGCCTAAAATCTAGCC
Organism: Pinus taeda; assembly: GCA_000404065.3. Taxonomy (NCBI): domain Eukaryota; kingdom Viridiplantae; phylum Streptophyta; class Pinopsida; order Pinales; family Pinaceae; genus Pinus; species Pinus taeda. Next base: position 103,815 of record APFE031745553.1, read on the forward strand.
ACAATCGCCACTGCTTGCATGATGTATGGCCTTGAAGCTGTCAGATACAATAATATTCCAATCATTGATAGGTATTCAGTCTGATTTACTGGCGTTGTTCCATCTTCTTTGCACAATTTGCAGCCTGTAGTCATGCACATGCTGACTTGTTTGCAATATTCCATTCCAAATTTCTTCAGGTTTCCTTGAGATATTTGGATTGGGATATCAACACTCCATGTGGAGACTGAGTAATATGTAGACCGAGGAAGAAGGATAGTTCTTTGATCATGGACATTTCAAAATCTGTTTGCATACATTTTACAAATTGATGCCCCAATTGTTCCATATTGCTACCAAATATTATATCATCCACATACACAACTAATATCAGTAGATGGTTGCCTTCAAATTTTACATACAGGTTACTATCAATTGTGCCTTTCTTAAAACCTTGTTGCTGAAGGTAATTATCTTGTCTTTCATACCAAGCTCTGGGGGGTTGTTTTAATCCATGCAGGGCCTTCTTTAGTTTGCATACTAGTCGTTCATCATAGGTGAGTAGAAATCCTTCTGGCTGCTCAATGTAAAATTCTTCTTCTAAATATCCATTGAGGAATGTTAACTTCAGATACATATGATATACCTTGATATTCTTATGAAAGACAAGAGAAAGAAAGATCCTTATAGCTTCTAATCAAGCTACTAGTTCAAAGGTTTCCTCGAAATATACCCCTTCTATTTGGGCATACCCTTTGCATACCAATCGAGATTTGTTCCTAATTACTTGACCCTATTCATTAATTTTGTTCTTGAAAACCCACTTGCTTCCAATAACATTTTTCTCTCTCGGCCTTCAAACAAGCTCCCATGTATCAGTCTTTTCAATATGGTCAAGTTTTTCATTCATAACTTTCAATGAGTACTTTTCTTCACTTGCTTAACAGAGGTTCTTGGGTTATATCAATGATAACAGAGCCAAATTTTCATAACTTGTACTTTCCACAAGTTTACTTTTGGTTTGGACACACTGTCTTTGATCTCCAAGAATCTGACTCTCAGGATGTTCCTTCTATACATACCTAGAGGGTCTCTTTGGCCTTGAAGACATGTCTGTTTCCTCAACTTCACTGTCTGAATCTATTCATTTAGATCATCGGACCTCAAATCTGAGATTTCTTCGTCATCTGAGTTCATATTACTTTTAGAGGATATAGGTTGTAAACCTACTTCATCTACTATTACATTGATGCAATCCTCAATCTTCTTTGTTCGCTTGTTGTAACACTTATATCCTTTTCTTCGAATAGAGTATCTGAGAAATATTCATTCACCAACACGTGATTCAAACTTCCCATGGTTCTTTTCATTCCTTTTAATGAAGAACTTACTCCCAAACACCTTGAGTTGTTTAACTGATCCAAGTCTTCCCTTCCATGACTCATAGGGATTTTTATCACTATTAGGCCCTAGTTGAGTTATGTTTGATATAGATAGACTGCTACCTGGGATGCTTCTCCCTATAAGTTGTGAGACACTCCTACTGATCCTTGAATTCATTTCTGAACTTCTACATATCGTAGGCAAACTCTTCCAAAGCACTTTGCATTAGACATGGTCTGGTGTAGTCTTTGAGTCCTTTTTCTGATTGGAAGATGACTGCAAAATTCTCTGCTCATTGACTCTTTGGACAACTGAACTCACAACCACCATGATGATGATTTTATGCCTTCTTCAGTAAGCCTTCTATTGTGATGATTCTCTACAGAAAGCTTGTAATTACCATGAAGTTCTATCTGGCCCATCACTATAATCATAATTTTTTGGCTTCTTCAATAAGCCTACTACTATGATGATTTTCTACAAAGAACTTCAACAACCACAGGGTTCCTCCTAAATACCCAATCATCATGCTGACCCTTATTTGACATCAATTACAACACTTACACAGCCACCCATACACCATCAAATGTCCAACAATCTCCCCATTTCGCATTGATGGCAACACCATAAGCTCCCCCTAGAAAAGGTATGGTCTACTCTTATGCAAGTCTTCCCCCCTTTTGTGATCCGAATTGGATCCTAAACACTCTCTAAGTTTTCATAAAATCATTCAAATTATGCCAAACAGATTCAAGTCTTAGAAAGATCAAGCTATCAGAAGGAATACACGTGACAGTTGCAGTTGTGATCAGCGCGGAGCAACGAGGACCCTCGGTCGAGCACGCAAAGCATTGGCCCATGGTAACGCGCACTAACACAAATTGGTAAAACTAGAGGCTAATTCAAGAAATGAGGGTGGTTTCTGATACATGATAAAGTGCTAATCGCGTATCGTAGGGCGTCCCCCCCAGTGAAGGAAAGCCCCGAAGTGCTCGGACTCGAAATGGCCATGAAATGTGGAAAAGTAATAAATTCGGTTCCGTGGATTCCACAAAACCGGCAGGATATTGGAAGGCCTCGAGGCAGTAAGCAATTTTTACCGAGTCCCGCCCGATGCCACACACTGAGTGACATGCTCTGGTAGAAGAGAGAGAAAACCGCTCACATCGAACGGGTAAACGTCTTGCTACTTACCCACCTGATATGAACGATGACCGTAGGATCTGGGCTGCCCAGATCAACGGCAGAGGCGCGTCCTGATAAATGACTGGATTTGACAAGGTTGTAAAGCAAGATTACATGGGATTTGAAGTCCGACGTGGAAAATGAGTTGGCGGAAGATTTCTGTTTCATGGGCATCTTAGAGCAAACAGAAATAACGGTTGTTCAAATGTGTCCGAGGAACCTGACACACTCACCCGTTGCATAATAGGTGGCCGCCTCCCTGTGAAGCGTTACACAGTGATGATGATGCAGAACAGGGGAATTTGAACAGACAGAGGAAGGAAAACCAGAACGCCGAGAAGTGGAAACGTACCGACAGAAAGTAGATTGGATTTAAATCCATGAACTGACAGAAGCAGAGGACACACACACAAAGAGGAGTTAGTTAGACGCAGAAAGCTAAGAGCAAAGAACAGAGAGAAGAAGCTGAGTTGACCTGAGGGCAGCATCGAGCCAAACAGAGCTAGAGAGAGTCAGAGAGTATGTGCACTCTAAAGAAAGCTTGAGAGGTTCAAGCGAGCTCCTCAGCCTAGGCCTGTCATGTATGAGTTTCAGATTGGGCTCATACTACTATGACCAGTAGGGGTCAAGTACCAATAAGGAGAGTCTGTGTACTCAAATCCTATTGATTCATATCTATTGAGTGAGACTCAAATTGAGCTCACTATTGTAAAGAAACTCTACTTTGAAAACATAATAGAGAGGCCACCACTGAAAGCTGGACCAAGAGAAGTAGCTCAGGAGTATTGGGTGAACTCCTTATTAAACTTGTTGTATTACATGTTTTCCTGTTATGTTTTCTCTAACTACCTCAATGTCTATGTATTTTGCAATCTTATCGATCCATTGCATAATGTAACATAGGCGCATCCATGCACATGAGTCTGTAATACCTTTAATTATTTGTCCTAGATAAATTCCAGATCAAGTGGTATCAGAGCTCTAGGTTACTAAGGTTAGACAAGCTTGTGCTAGATTTTGTTGCTGAATGCTAACTAGATCAAAGCTTAAATTAGGAAAAGGAGAGTTGGTTGAAACTAACCCTGAAATTGGAAGAGTCTATCCTAAGAGGAAAATGTCAGAAGAAAGTCCCTTGGAATGAGACCTTCAGTTCATGGATAGTTTCATGACGATGAGAGCCATGGTAGAGGAAATGTATAGAGAATTTAAGAAAGGTAGAGAGGAAGATGCACCAAACTCTAAAAGAGATAAAGGAGCAGAAGAATATCTCCTCCATGACCACTCTAAAGGTAAGGGGAAAGAAGAAAAACTTCCCACACCTCTTAGTAGCCCTGAAAACAAAAAGTAGACATCTTTGATTAAACTAGATGTTAAATTTGATTTACCAATATATGATGGAGAGTTGAATGCAAAGAAGTTGGATAATTGGATTAGACAGATTGATGTTTATTGTAGAGTGCAAAGCATTGATTTAGACAGTAGTAAGATTCAGTTGGACGGCCTACGCCTTGGAGGCACTACCTTGGTATGGTGGGAAGGCAGGACACAAGATGACATGAAGAAGCATGGTAAGATTCTTTCTGTCTGGAGTGAATTTGTTTCTGCAATTAAAAAGCAATTCTATCCACTAGCCTATATGCAGCAAGCCATGATGAGATGGCAAACTCTACGACAATTAAAAGGGAAAAGTGTACAAAGTTACACTTAAGAATTTAGGAAAAGAGCTTTGATTCTAGGAATTTCTTTAGACTCACCTGAAACTCTGCTGAAGTATATAGGTGGTCTACACAGCTACTTAAGACACACAATTCTCATGTTTAATTCCACTAGCATAGATGAGGTATCTGTTCAAGCTACACATCTAGAGGGTAGAGGAAAGAATGTGAACCCAGAAGTTGGGGGATCATCAAAACCCACTGCAAGCAAGAATAAGGAGAAAAGAAAATAGAAACGGAAAGAGAGGAAGGCCAATACTACACAAAACCCCAAGTCTTCATGCACTCACTGTAAGAAGGATGGCATGATGATGAGCACTACTGGATCCTGCATCCGAAGCTGAGACCCAAGAATTTCGAGGGCAAGAAGAAGAAGACTGCGGCAACGATTCAAAAGGATTTGGGGTCAGACTTAGGAGATGAAACAACAATTGTAGCCATAGGTATAAAAGGTAAAAATTCTGAAGCATCTACTAGTAATTCTGCACAATCTACTGATAATGAAGAAAATGAGAGGAAAATATATGATCTTTTTCATATTAGAGTTGTTTCCAAGCATCACAATATTGATATTTTGTTTGATAGTGGCTCACAAGTAAATTTAATTTTTGAAGCAATTGTAATTAAGTTGGGATTACTAATGACACCTCACAAAAAGCCATATCCATTAGGTTGGTTATGTGATAAAGCACAGCTACAAGTGACTAGACAATGTAAACTTAGGTTTTCTTTTTGGTCAACATTTGTAGATGAGGTTGAGTTAGATATAGTTCATTTGGATATATGTGGAATTGTTTTAGGAAGTCCTTACTTGTATGATAGAAAAGCTATTTTTTATAGAGTTGAGAACAAGTATC
>APFE031745555.1:11527-43333 GCA_000404065.3 Pinus taeda
CAAAGCAGAGCATATTTGGCATTTGAATTTGCCCATCATGAAATATGAAACCTATTGGTATAGGTATCCAACAGATTCCAAGCTTCACATCGCACAGTTGGCCAAAAAGCGATGAAAGGAAACAGTAGAAGCTAAATTGTGGGTAGCGCGGGAAACGACATAGAAAGCATCCAAGTAGGAAAAGTCCTCAGCAGCAAGAACAACACAGGAAGCAGCCACGACGGTATCTAAGGGCCAAACAGTTCCTTCACATGTGCAGACAACAAACGAAGCATAAATAGAAGAAGGAGGCGCAGACCCACGAATTGGGTCCACATAGTTGAAACACCAACACATGGAAGAATGAGCAGGATTGCTGAAGAAGGTCAAGGCTTTGAAATTGTCCATTGACCTGATCACCCTGACTGAGGGTGATCTGCATGACATCGGCGAGACGGTGTGCGATGTCACAAATGAGGCTCTCCATGATTTTATGCAGGAGCACTAGATTGTGTTGGGGGCCCTCAAAGCTCAGTTGCAGGAATTACAAGCGTGGCCCCCTTAGGTTGGTACCCTTTCAACCAACCTCACAGTCGGATCCATGATAGCAGAGCGCGGATGACGAACATAATAGTGTTGCCGGAAGGGGCTCTAGTAACATCAAATGAGGCCCACAGGCTTTTGGTTAGCACGATGAAAGGTCTCGGTGTTAAACTAGCTGCCCTTTTGCGTGAGACATTATATCCGTTGCAGGATGGGATAATGACAAAACTGCGTGCTAGGGAGAGCTGCACACTCCAAGTCCTTAGTGAGCAGAAGATAAATATGGAACAACTTAGCTTGCAGCATGAATAATTGGTGTCACAAAATCAATAGTTGGTGTAGGTGATAGGTGACGCTTGCCGAAGTGTCTTGGAGCTGGCCATCCCAATAAATCTACTAACGAAGGTGCGGATCCACAAGTTAGTAGCAGGAGCCTGCAAGGCTAGGGAGGAAACGAAAAAGGTTCAGTTGGAGCTGAATCTTCAGATCGCCAAGCTGTGTTTAAAGTCCCAACCATCCACTCCCCCAGAAGTCAGAGAACAATGCGTTAGCTATATCAAAGTGGGATTGGAGGAAATCGGAGGTGTAGTGTGAGATTGCACCAACATGTTGGAAGAATCAATTGAGGTCCTCACAACTCTGTAGGAGGACCCCAACATCCAGCACTTAGAGACAGAGGCGCGAGAACTCCAGCAACAGGATGACAGTGTTCGAGGAACTGCATAGGCAGTGGTCCTCACCCAGTGGCTTGCGAGGATGCAGTAGGCTAAAGCACTGAAGGAGCAGGTGGACACAACACAACATAAGGAGGTAATCCTAAAAGCACGCGTCTAACCTTGGATTGACGAGGCCTTCACCATCATAGAAGACATCGAAATCAAGCTCACGAACATACAAGGGATGCACACATTGATGCAGAGAAGCATCCGAGACATAGAGGTCTTAGAACAACGTATGCAACTGATCCAACAAATAGCAACTCAGTGCGCTTTTGACCTCCACGTAGTTCAACAACAATTGGAGGGACTCTGAACAGAGATTGCCACATAAACAGAGTGACTCGAGGGTGAGTCACGATGTTTGTGTTGGGGGCTTGTTGGGCACGGAATCCCCCCAAGGCATGTTTTGGGGCTCAAAGCCAAAGTTTTGACCCAATCTTGTTGTAAAGCTCCATGAATTGCGGGCGCAGAGTGCAAAATGTATGATAGAGTCACAGGGTTGTCTGCCCTAGTTTTGTAATGTAATGTTGGCTGAATAGACCTACCCATGGTATGTAGACCATGGGATTGTATAAATAGAGCAAGGCTCTAAGGAGATAGAGATAGAGAAGAAGAGAGATAGGAAGAGATTCTAAGTGATTAAGTGAAGTCTGTCTTTGGGTTGTAGAGTAGGAGAAGGCTCTGCAGCTGATTGCGTAGAGGCCTAGTAGTTTGCAGCTGAGTGCACGGACCCCTGTAGCTAAGTGTGGATGGCGGATTCAAGTTTGTAACCAAAGAAGGAACCAATAAAGAGAAGTTTTATCATAATTATGGGTATCTGTTCTTCAGTTAATGCATGTTTGATATAATTTGCAAATGTAGTGTTTATTTACTGCATGCACCTGTATGAATGGTTTATGTTGTGAAGTATAACTTAAAGCACACAAGTAGGCTAAAATCATCAACTAACATTGGAATACCAATAAGGACTTGGGTAATAACGCAGAAGTGCAACATTCAGCCCCTGAGTAGGGTTGTGCAAAGGTAGTATATCAGGTTGCGAGGTATGGGAAAGCACGCGAAGCGACTTGCGCATAGGGTCAAGCCGTGGACCACTTGAACTCATTAGACATCTCCAAGGTGCGGAAACCTAGTTCTAGCACCCTCCCATACTACTTCGGATGAGACCTCAGTCCGTGCTCCATGGACTATTTCCGAAAGGGCCAGTAGTATCGAGATTTGTTTGCCTAACTTGACTTTGAACTTGGGTCAGGCCCTTATAAGCCAACAAATATTCCACTGGATACTAGACATATCATCCTTGTTGTATTGGGTGTAATGACTATTGCATTTCTGTGTACTATTCCGCTTGATGGTGGATGAATTATTCTTGTTTATGTGTGTCTCTACTAGGGTAATCTATTACCTCTCTCCTAGTAGCTCACTTCTCCTCCCCTTCCACAATAAAAGAAATTTGACACACATATGATCAAACACTAACTAGACACACCTCCCCTACTTTACGAAGGCACATTTGCACTCTTCTCTCTTGTTGACAGTTAAATCCAAGGCATATATTTGAGACAAACGATAACCAAGCCATATTCCGGATGGGGATCCTATCCAAAATGATGTGAGGTCTAATTGGGACTTCACGTCGAGGAGACCCCATAGTTGACCAATTTCCAACACTGTCAATAATGGCACTAGAAGGAGGGCCAAATGACAAGCTGATCCTGTTGAGTCTATTTTGAATCTCTTATTGTAAATGGCTCATCCTTAAATCTTACTCCTGGGGTGTTTCTCCAATTTATCCATTTGTCAATTTTCAATCCCCGTTAAGCCTCTCTATCAATTGTCTTAGTTAAATTTTGATGGTGATAATGGAACATCTGAGAACATTTCTGATTTTATTGAATTTTGCGAATCTTACAAAATCGATGATGAAGAGTTTTCTTGTGTTCTTTTCTTCCTCACCCTTGAAGGTTGTGTTAATCGATGGCGCCATACCTTCCCACCCGCTTCCATCCATTATTTTCATCATTTACTTGGGTAGATTTATCAAGTCTTTTATAGGTATGATCACCGAGATGTTTGTAAAAGAATCAATGAATTAAGAATGAAGCCTAACGAACCAGTTGAGGATTTGTCTGATTGATTCCTTCACCTTTGTTATGAATTTCCTAAAGAATATATGGATTAGGATTTCTCAAAACAAGAGTTTTAGCACTTGGTTCTTATCTTTTCATGGTGAATCTAGACCACCTAATGTTTCTTTGTCCCCAACTCTTGTAAACCAAGAGACACCCCTAATTTTAGAGGACGAACCTACTATTCCTTTTGTTCCTTGTCCTTTTTTTTTTTTTTTTTTTTTTTTTTTTTTTTTTTTTTTTTTTTCAGTTCCTATGCGGGTGCCTTGTTGTGATGATCGTAAAGTTGGGAAATCTGCACATCAAATCCCTAATCCATATTCTCACCTCCTTCTACTTGCCATGATTCAAATCCAATAGAGGAAATCCTGGAATGGCTCATGAAGCCTACGATGAAGACCAATTTTTCTATTCCTCAAGATGGTATTAACACTCATAACTCTAGTCTTGAATCTAATTTGGGTTTCTGTCATCCTCTATCATCTATGTGTCATTACCCTTTGTACTGTGATATGCTTGATCAATCTACTCCATCAACTAGTTTTCACTATCCTAATTTTCAAGTTGTTGGCTCAAATTACGATCAGGTTCAAGATGCACATTACCCAGGTAGAGGAGTAGCAAGGTGAATATTCATTCAATATTTCTCTTATTTTTCAAAATCCTCCATGTGAAGATGGTGTCTCCCCATTCTTGGTTGATATTGAATCTGTTAATCTCAGTAATGAATCAAATAAAAGCAATTTTTTTAGATCCATAGTATTGGGAAACAATAATTCTGATGATGATAATTCTGTTGATGTATGTGATGATGAATTCCCAAGTGCACTAGTTTACCTTTCAGTTTCTCATGAAAATTTTAATTTGAAAGATTTAGATATGGAATCTATTTCGATAGAAAAAAATGTTGTTATTGAAACTTCCTCTTTGTCCCACTATCCCTTATGCTCTCTTGTTTATGATGCATCTACATGTGATGAATACACTCCATAAGCTTCAATTTCTTCATCATATGTGATCACTTCTTAATTGACACAAGGTAGTGAGTTTGTCCATGATGAAAGAGAGAATAATAATATCAATGAGTATCATTTCTATCCTGTATCATCTCTTGTTTTGCATGAAGAGAACTCTTCAAATCTTATTTCTCATGAAATTTCTCCACCTCTATATTTACGATCAAAAGAATATTTCGGCTTGAGTAATATGGTTGTTGAAGTTGTAAAATTTGATCAAATTAGTGACAAAGATGGCTTCCATCTAGTTAATAATGATCTCATCCAAATAAATGAAAGAAAATATCCTCACACCATGCATGATTTGGTTCAATCTTCAGAATGCGATTTACAATCCTTGAAAGTTCCGGGACTTACGAGATATTCTAGGCACTTCAACTTCTGTTGATCATTATGTTAGGATCTCGCAACTCTGGTAAGATCTCGAATTGAGTTAGGTCTAGTTTTCTTCACAAAACTATTATTTTTTCATGGTTTCACTCGATGCAAATTATTTCTTGAAATATATTTTGCATTGTGGAAATGATATTTCAAACCTTCAATATTTTATTTCTGATTGGATTCAATATGATTCATATTCATGAAAATCTTTTTTTATCAAACTCATGTTTGGAAGGTGTATCTCTAATAGAATCATGGAACTATGAAGTTCATTATTCTAAGGATTATCTTGATCCAAAGGAGTTGTACCTACCACCCTCTTTTGAAAAAAATCAACTCCTTATCCTTATGAATATTTTGATGCTAATCTTTTTCTTCATCACACCCTAAATCATATCGATTGTCAGTAAATGCATGGATTGTTTGACAAATCAAATTGTTCTTCACTTGTTTTATCCTAACTGGTTTCATATGTTTGTTATACTAGCATTCCATTTTACTTCTTTCAATGATTATGATGCTAGTGCAATGTGTAACTAGTCATAATAAAATGGTTTGTTACACTAATCACGTGAGGAAGATGATTCTATTATGTAAATCATTTGTGAAACTGTTCAAATTAATTTATCTTTGGGAATTCCAAACTAGGAATATGTTTCTTTAATCATCCTATTATCACTGTAAATGTTTTTTAAATTTTTGGACAACCTGCATCGTTCCTAAGTTTTTATGTTAGACATGGTCAAGTCATTTTTATGTTTTTAGAGTCTAATTCATAGGGTTAGAGTCTCATTTCCATCATCAAATAAAGTTCAACAACCTTGTTTTTCCCCTTATGGATCCTAGATCATGTTTTAAGTTTCATGTGTCTGGTCATTTCAAAAATTTGAACGCGCTATGAAACTATTTAGGCGTTTTTGTAGCGAAAGTCTTGAAATTACACTACATGCACTACGAAATCGGGGATTCGTAGCTAGTCATTTTCGTAGCACAAAACCCCGAATTTACACTAGATGCACTACGAAATCAAGGATTCATGATCAATCATGTCTAGCTATCAAATCCACTAGAATTCGTTAAATCTTCATCATTAGGTGTCAGCCCACGAACCTTTCCTCTCACATGCAACCATTCATATCCATCATTAGATTCGTTAGGGTCATTTGTCATTAGGCATTATAAATTTCAAAAAGGGTTAGTTGATCTTGGTCATATTCATGCAAGAGACACTTGGTGTTGTTCTTGGTTAGAGTAAACAAGCCTAGGGTGAGCAGAAACCATAGTTCTTCTGCAGGGTTCAAGCGAGGCAGTTCTCCATCAAATTCAAGCGAGGTAGTTCCTAAATTAAGCAAGACAATTTTCTTCTAGGTTTTCTATCTACAGGGATTTCAAAGGAAAAATTTTAGAAGAAAGAAGAAATCACAGGTCAGGTCGATGTCTGAGAATGGAACTTGAAGGCTTAGATGCTGTCACGAAAGATAAGTCAGTTGAAGAAGCCTTCAAAAATGCAGGTTGCTGGAGGTTCTGTGAGAAACTAGAGGGAGGACATAACAAAGTGACTAAGGAATTTGCTTTAAATTTCACAGGTTCACATACAAAGGTTGGAGTTTTAGATTTTCAAATTTCTTCTGAAATTATATATTTAGTGACAGAAATTCCTAGAGGTCAAGAAAGGTGGTTTAAGAATTTCAAGTTTGAAATGGCACCCTACAAGATATTCTTGAAGCCAGAATTTGTAGACACAGATTTAACTAAAGCAGTGCTAAGGGGTTATGTCAAAGATACATATGCAAACCTACTCTCATGCATACAAAGGTACTTCACCTATGAAGGAAGATACCACAAGGTGTATTGTTATCATTTCAAACTCCTATTGCATTTCACTGAGATAATCTCTCTAGATCTACCTTTCTTTTTGTTTCAAAGTTTAGGCAAGATTTCTAATAAAATACAATTGAAGAAAGAGGCATGTGAAACTTCATTGTTCCATCATGGCTTACTTAAATTAATTATCTTTCATGAACTTCAGAAGGTAGATAGAGAGTGGCCTGCATTTCTCTTTATGTTTGGCTTTAGAGTTGAGATAGGGTTTAGCCCTAGGGCTAAGGAAATATCATCACTAGAGACTAGATACCTTGCAGCAATAAGGTCAAGCAGGTTTGTTAAACTGAAGGCCAGAAAGTGAGTTAAGGAGCCAGTGACTGAAACACCATTGACTGTTCAAGATACTCCTTAGCATTCACAGAAGAAGAAAGTTCAAATTAAGGAAGTAGCACAAGAGCAGTCCATTGGTGAAACAGTCCAGAGGAGGGTAACTAGAAGTCTAATAGCCAAAGAAAAGGGTAAAACAGTGGTCGCTGATGAAAGCCCAATCTCAAAAGGTAGTTTGAATGATCTTCTTCAGGCTATTGACATTGAAGAGTCCCCTCTGGTCCAAGAATACTTCATTGAATTAGGTGAGGGAAAGTAAAAAATGATGAAATCCTCTAAAAAATTACAATTTGATCAGGTTTCAGAATTTGTCTTGAAGCTTAGAAGGCTTATGACTAGGCGGTCAAAAAGGTTACAAGAGGCAGAGCCAGAGGTAGATGAAACAAGGGAGATATCAGGTTTTTTTGAAGAGCTCATAGTTCCACAATCACCCATGCACGAAGATGATAGAAACAGAGTAGTCAATACTCAAGAAGAAGAAAATAGCTATGAGGAAGTTAAGAAGAAATTGAAACTTGCCAATCTTGAGATTGCTAAACTTAAGAAAAGGGTAAGGAAACATGTAGCTTATAAGGCCAATTTCAGCAGAATGAAGGCTCTGTGGGAAGCTGAAAAAGTTTCAAAACCTGTAGTAGTTAGCAGAAAGGCTCAATACTTCACCTGGGCTGTCTCTGCAATCAAGGAGGCAAGGTATGTAAGATGGATCAATGGCAGACTAAGAAATAATATCAAGAGGATGAAAAGACAAATTGAAGACCTTGAAATTCAGTTGAGCAAGTTTGGAGGTCAGCCTTAGTGCAAATGAATAGGGCAATAAGTGATTAAACCCTAATACAATTTTGGTTGAAACAAAGACATTACTTTTTGAAGATGTTTCAAGGATGGGGGATGTTAAGTATATATGGCATATGTACCTAATGGAGCAGCTATAAATAATCCTTAGAAAGAAAAATTTTGGATGAAAACTGTGTAAATTGATTCACACAACAGGTTCGTAGCGCACTACAAAACTGCTGTAGGTGACATACTTAACGGTTTTGTAGTGTGATATAAAACTACTGTAGGTGCAATTTTGATGTTTTGATCAATCTCAAAGGAAAGAAGCGGTTAGTTCTTGGAGAATGATGTTGCTGGAGAATGTGAGGAGGTCACTTATGAAAGTTTAAAGCTCAAGCAAGGGAAAAACTCAAAGGATAAAGGATATATGGAAAAGTAAAGTTCTACACTACAAAAACAACAGTCAGTTTCGTAGCACATCTAGATTGACCATCTTCATGCACCTTCAAGGAGTTTAATTTTTGCACAAATGAAAGAGCAGGGTTCTATGGCTAACTTAACATATGTTACATGATTAGAGGGGCTAGTTTTGTCATCAGAAGATTCGAGGAACATCATTGAAGACCAAGGCTATAGTGCAGGGGACATATTCCTAGTTTTCAGGGGAGATAAAGGAGAATATATTAAAGGCTACCAGGAGGGTTATGGATATTACTAAGGTCAAAGTTAAGGAGGAGTAGCTATCAAGCATTAAATTTAATTCCTAGATTAGGTTGTTGTTATCATAATGAGTTGTACTCCTAATTCTATTAGGACTCTAAGACAGTCAGTTAACTGTTACTTGTAATTAATAGTCCGTTTTAGGTATGAATAGGTGTCAAGATAGGAAATTCGAATTCCTCTCAAGTTGGATCAAGGAATCCAAGATTGTAATGATAACTCTATAAAAGACAAGAGGTGGAATTCCTCAGAGTTGGAAAATTTCAAAATAAACAAGCACACTGTGTTATTGTGGCAGACTGTATGTTTTCATGTTAATACAAAGATATTGGCTTCACTATTTAGGATTCAGAGAGGGTTTTTAATGTTTGATTTTCTCATGGATTTCTTCATTTACTTACTTGCAATGGTATAAACACATGTTACTTTGAATTCATTGATAATGCTCTAACTTCCTTCATGTTTTTATAAACTATTTTCCTTGTACTATGTCTCTGTTTTGCTGATATGTTAAGACTCTTTATGCCCTGACTTCCATGTTAAGCTGATCTTGCTGTTGTACTAAAACATACTTTGACTCCATAGCCCAATAGATGTTTGTTGATTGGCATTTCAATCATTTATACCTTTTTGTTTGATTTTTCCACAGAGTTAGCCATCTAATCTTCAAATTAAAATCTTTAACCTAGTGAGAGAGCTCTCTCAAGTTGAGGAGGTTAAGCCTCAGCCAAAAGATTGGTTTGAAATAGTTACTCAAAGTCTTCCTGATCAGCAACCTATCAGGGTTTGGTTTTGTGATAACACATTCCATTTGATTGTGATTCTATTTCCGATGACTATTGTTCAACTTACTATTTTCCCATCAACACATCCAATGAAATTTGTTTTATATCCTTTGATTTTTATGGTTTAACATCTCACTATCCGGGTACTTGTCAATTGGTTGAGGCACTACCGTACTTGCGGATGGTTATGTCAAGTCCTACTTGTCTTGACTCACCTACTGAATATGATCAGATCTATGTTTCCTCACAAGATTCTCATCATAATCTCGTGCCTTTAATTGAAAATTCATCTTTTCGAAGATTTCGAGGTTTCCAAGAATATTGTCATGAATTTTATGATCCAGTTGCAGAATGGTTGGAGCAATCTTACTTGGTAGGCTCCATCACAAATAAAAAATTTCGATTTTTCCACGGGCTAGGTAAGGAGTTCGGTGTACTTGAAGACACATTCACAAGAAGATTATGAGGTTTGTTGAATTATGGTTTTCATCAAAAGGGTAAGAAGGTGAATTGGTTAGAAGTAGTGGCTATGCCCTATTTTTCTGCTAATAGACAAGACCTTCAAAAATTTGTGCAAGTTATTCAAGTTCTTATCTATTATGTTTCACATTTCTTTATATCAGTTTTAATTTCTTATATGTTGGTGAATGCAGGTCAAAAGCAGTTACAATGGCTTCATTGGAAATTTATTTATACGTGACCCCTACCTTCTAGATGATTAGGTTAGGAGTAGGTTTAGTTTTGTATTACTTTACCTGCACATCCATCTTGTATTCATTTTCTGTAGTTTGTCTTGTGTTTTCTCATTTTGGTTTCACATCATCTTTTCAGTTAGCCTCCTTCCGTTTTGTCTTTTGGTTTTGCTTCCTTGTTGTGTGTTGTCTTTTTGTTTTGTTTTCTAAGACCTTGCATGAAGATGCTCTATTGGCTCAAAAGGGAATGTGGAAAAATAGAAAAGTACTTTGTGACACTACAACATTTGGCTAACTTTCTGTCATTCTTCCTTGTCTTGGTTACATATTTTGGTCGATGATGTTCCAACGGAAAATACGACCCTTGCATTAAGAAAGCCTCATGTTGAACTAATGTCTCCATGCCTATTCTAGAAACCTCATCCCTACACTCGATTTGTTATGTTTTAGTGTTATGAGGCTAATCCAATAAAGTAGAGAACGATAAGGTGAAAATATAAATGAGCAAGCCAATCAAAGGTCTTATATATGCTTATCTGAAGGGACAACCTATCTTGCTCTCAATAAGTTAGGATCCCTCTTCTGCCCATGAAAAAATAAAATGTCGATGCATAGTTCTATATAAAATAAATAAATAAAGGTGAAACAATGGAAAGGCTTCCTATGTAGAGAGGTGAAGTAGGAAACTCCTTCGGGGTACTACCCAGGCTCGCTAGCAGTAGTTAAATATTTTTGTTCCTAAAGTGACTCTGTTGGGGTATTGTCTAGGCCTGTTGGCCGCGAAGCAACACCAGAGATGAAAAACTATACTTTAAAAACATAAATTTCGTGAAATTCATTACCCTGTCCTATTTCAAAACATTGTGTGATCACCAATATTATATTTCTGTTTAACTGAGTAAAGGAATGAAGATGACTATGTTTATGCATGGTATAAGTGGGGAAGCCATGACAATCTGGATGATGAATCAATACTTCTTGAAGAACTAGACCCTGCAGGAAAGAATTGATGAAGGAAGAGAGGCTAGAGTTCTACTAGTGTGTCAACAAGTGTTGTCGCTGCAACAAACACCCTCCAAAATTTTTCTTATAATTGGATTTTGGAGCCTACTATGTATCTTGCAATTAATCATTCCATGGTCACTTCTTGATTGCTCGAAGTCACTTTCTCTCACATGCTCAGTTTTCAATGAGTTCATGAATGCATTTTTCCATGCAAGCTTGAAAAATCATAAGAACAGTCCGTCAAGATAATGTTTGTGCAATGTTCAACGCATGTCGACAATTAGTTCACACTGTCATTGAGAGTCCCTCACTTTTGGTTGCGTTTGTACTTCTATTTTATTGATTTTTTCAAACTGTCACTTTTGTGCACCTTCATTTTTGCGAGTGCCCATTTCATGCTTTCAACTGTCTCTCTTTATTTCTTTCCCTCTAATTAGTGTTTTTTTCATGTTATATTCGCTATGGCATGTGTCTCTTTCAATATCGTTCACATATCGCAAGTGTCTCTCTCCCTTTTCTCTTCATATGGTAAATGTCATCTTTACGCATATTAGATGTTTCATAATGTGTATACACTCATTTTGGTGGTTTCAATGGTTTATCTTCATGAAAATGAGTGTACCTTACCATTTAAACACATGTCTCACTCATTCCCATAGTTGTAATCACTATCACACAACGTCATCATGGTCGTCACAAAGTTTATCTTTAGTGTTGCATTCGTTGTAAAGCAGTCACAAAGTTGTTGCATTGAGAGAAATATGTTGTTAACATGTTTTGGATGATCTATGTTGTTATGCCATTAAGTGGTCTAAGTATGTGATCGTAGTCAAGTCATATCATTATTCACATCAGTCTCATTGATCCCACACTTAGCCATTTTTTGGAAACTTCCATGCAACCTAGCCTCGTCAAGCCTTCCTAAACTATGATTTACGCAGTTCCAACCCTCAAGCTACAACCCTATCCATTGACAATCTGCAATGCACAATTCTTGCGTCCTAGGACTATGTACTATGTAGTTCTAGCGTTCAAGCTTAGACCTTGGCCCCTAAAGCACAATTCAACCCTCCAGCTTGGCCCCAATTGCGTATTGTGTGGTCATTGGGCACAAGACCAAACCCTAATATCTTTAAATGCATGATTTGCAATCACCAGGAATTTTCTACCTCCCAAAACTACACAGTTGAACTCAAACAATGCAAAACCCTATAATCTGACTCATTTAACCTCAAAACTGCGTAATTTTCATGCACAATCTACCCGTAACTGTGCATTGCATAGTCTCAAGGATCAAGCCTCAACCCTAAGCTCTTGAATTACATAATTACACAATCACCTGGGCTCCTCTATCTTCCAAAACCACGCAATGGGAAAAATCAATGTTTAATCCCTCATCTTGGCTCCCTTAGCTCCCCAACTGCGCAACCATTTTGCTTAGTGCAAGCCTGAACTATGCATTGAGGAGTCTCAAGGCTCAAGCCTGACCCTTGAATTCTTGAGCTACACAATTGGTCAATAACTAAGCCTCTCCCTCAACCTATCACCTAGTTCCAACTTAGTTAGTGGATCATCATGAAACATCTTAGATAGGGCTTTATCACAATGATGTTGTCTTATCATGAGTGGATAGAAGATGCATGAACTCTACCATGTTTTGGAAAGAGGATGAAGAAGGAGGAAATGTTCGAAGACAACTAAGGCATTGAAGAGATATGGTGATCATCATATGAGAAGACTAAGGAACATCGAACTATAAAAAAAGATGAAATATCAAGATCACATGGAAGAATCCTCATCTTCAAGTCATAAGGAGGAGGAAGAAGAAGAACATGCATTATATTTTCAAGAAGACACAAATAAAAAATCAACAAAGAATGACTTGACATTGCCATGTCATCAGTTTCATGTCATGTCGTGTCATGATTCATCATGTGCCACATCATCTTGTGGAATATGTAATTCAATATTGGAGAAATGTATTGTAAAGTGGAAGTCCAAAGGAAATGTACAAAATATGAAGAGTCATGTAAATTCAAAATGTCATGGGACTTAAAATAGTCATGAGGGTAGTCAAATTGCCAGTGCAAATTGCTGGAGGCTACCAATGTGAGTTCCAGAGGGTAGTGTATTTCCATAAAGGGTCGAGTTGATCTATAGAGAGAGACTATGAAATTTCTCAATTCTATTTGGTGAGAAGTGAAGATACAAATTTTGCGAGAGCTTAGCTAGTGTCAAGTAAGTAGTTGTAATTTCTCAATAACATTTTTGTTGAAGATAATAATATAAACCCTCAAATATGAAAAACAGTTTTCCACACATTGGGGATTTTCTATGGACATTTGTCCAAAAATGATTGTGTTCATTGTGTGATTGGCTTCACATTTTATACTGTAAATTTTGTTTTTTGAATGATTCTATTCATGTTGTTATTCATTACTTCCAACAAAAGAATTAATTTTCAATGAACAAGTAATATGAAATTATTAACTGGGTTAATAACACCTTCTGGGTAGCTAGAAATTTCATACAAAATGGGGTTGTTACAAAATATTTTTCCTTAAACATTAGAAAAGTCATTATTGTGGAGACTTAGACATAATAATAAGACATACCCACTATAACACTCTCTCCTCTAACTTTAAACTCAATCCCATCTTCAAGAAGATATGTTTAACATTAGTCCCTATCAAGTAATTCTAGGTTCTCTAATATTTGAGGTAAAGATACAAAAGTGTAGATGATTTAGAAAACAATGAAATTTAATATGATGAATGATTATCAAAATAGATGAAAGGGGATATCATTCCTCAATTCCTTAAAGGATTGACACATGATGTTGGTCTTTTCATGGCCCTTGGTAGTGGTTATGTTCTTGTGGGTAGTTGGCACAAGTGGTAATAAATTAATCTATGCTTCTAATTATTTCCTCACATTCCTCCCCATATCCTCATGTTAGGATATAGTACAATCCACATCATCCCCTCCCAAGTATGGAGTTTGTTAAATATACACGAAGTCAGCTGCCCCAATGATATTAGTTTATTCTCATGTAAATGTGGCTCAGTTCACGTGTTTATTGGATGAAGGGGCAAATGAGTTTTGTTTCACTCATGTGTGCACATATGTCCTCCCTTGTTCCATCCTTGGCCTCAGTGTTATACCCAAATCACTATCACAGTCAATTATTCAGTTGGATTTGAGGTGCTATCCCTGTTGGTTCTCATTTCTCTGTTAGCCCCTTCTGTCCTCATCATTATAGCTATAGACTGCTGATCCTTATTGATGGAACAAAATGACATTGTGCTAGTGGTGGTCATGGTAAATAAAACCCACTTTAAGAAAAAAGGAAATAAATGCAAACACTCAAAATAAATTTCCGATTTGCATAATGAGATGGCTCATCTCTAGATTAAATAATCCTAATTGGCATCAGAATGGACTTCACTTTGGATATTTTAATTAGCTAGAGGCAACATATATAAAGCATGGAGGGTGAAATAAGTTGACTTAGAAGCTAAATAGAAGAATTGAATATTTCAGGTTAGCAAGGTACTCAATTTACTTCCTTTACAAATTATGCTATTTCTTCTCCTCTCTCACTGTTAGATTTAAATTTAGAGCCCTAGATTGTACCTTTAGTGAACAAGGACAACAATTCCCCTCTATAATAGCTAAACAAAAGGAAAAACATGTCATTTTTATTATGTATTTACAATTAAGAACATAACTCATGATGTAATTTTGTTAATACATTGTATTAAAATCTCACCTAATGCTCTAATAAAAAAAACTAAGCTATAAGCTAATTTTGTTGTAATTTTACGTATTTACAATTAAGAACATAAATCATGATGTAATTTTGTTAATACATTGTATTAAAATCTCGCCTCATGCTCTGATAAAAAAAACTAAGCTATCAGGAAATTCTGTTGTAATTTGGATTAATGCTACAATAAAGATGCATATTTCAAATTCTTGATTACATTTAAAAGAAAAGGAAAATTACCATGAAACAATCACATTTTTTTAGTATGGAACTTTTAACATAGTAAAATATCTAGGGCAACCTTATAAATTAAATGGTTGGTGAAAGTTGATAGACATCAATCCATAGTAAGTATCAAAATACATCCTCATACACTTCATGATACATCTCACTTTGCTAAAATTAAAAATCATAAACAATAACTAAATTATAACTTTATTTTAATTTATTAGTAATTATAATAGTAATTAATATATAAATTAAACATATATACATTTAAATAATCATGGAACAAGATTCTTAACCATGAAGATTTACCCCCATTTTACCATGGAGATTATTAATCTCTAAGTAGAATTTGTTACAATACCATGGCTTATCAATACCACATGCCAAAAAAAAAAAAACTAAATTCATATGCCACTTGTTCTTATGACATTTTTTTAATTAATGAATTTAATAAAAATAAATCTCAACCATTGATTTATGTATACTACTATGAATATTCTAGAATATTTCATGGAAATTAAATCCCTATCATCTACCTAATAATTATAGATAATTAAATTAAAATTATGAAAACCCTATTCCAAAGTAGACATACTTATTGGTGTAATTATAACATTTAAACTTATTAAAAAAATGATCATCATAATAAAAATTAACATCCATCTAATCATAATTAGAAACTCAAAATTTACAAGAACCAATATCTATTTTAAAAATTTAGCCATCATAATAAGAATGGATGACTTTTTTTGATCATAGCTGAGAATTAAACAATGGTGAGCTACATTACCACCAAACTTTTACTATTTAACTAAAATAGATCCATCTTAACTTGGATCTACTAAGCACCAAGATGAATCAAATCTATTTTCTCTTTAAAAGATGTTTGAATATCAAGATATTTGATCCCTTTCGGTGCATGGTAGGTTTGAATTTATGGATCTATTATGGTTATATTATTATTTATTGTAATGCCTCCTCCCACATTTACCCACTTTTACAAGCTCTCGAGGGTAAACATGAGACGAGTGTCATTATGATATGACCTAACCTCCAAGTTCCAGTTATGGAAGTGAGGCCTACAAACTAGAAGTAAATTGACATCCCTCAGAGACTATAGATCACTTATGATCCTATCAACCACCTTAGGTGATTAATCCCTGAGTTGGAACTCTTTTTCACTAGGTGTACTCTCCAACCGTACCCATAACACTTCATGTGTGCAGTTATGAGGCTCCAAATATAATTTTTAAACCCGTACAGAAATTACTTGCAAACAAATTCTTAAAAATAGAAGATGAACAATGGCGAGAGCATAAAACATAAAAAAAATATACATAGAGATTTCCCCTGGACCCCAAAATTGGGACTACCAGATTGATTTTTCATTATATTTCTTTCAATGTTACAATACATTTATATACATGCCGAAGCATCCATAAAACCCAATTCAATAGCCATAGATTAGAACATAACCATAGTTCACTGGACCAAATCTACAAAATACCATGGGCAAAAAACCCTCATGCCCAAAACCATGTGAAAAATCCATGCAGAAAACCATAGGTAGGTCTGCCCACCTAATATAGGGTCAATTTTGTTTTTTCTCGGGGTGCTGCCTAGGACCCTATACAAGGGGACTACTGCCCCCTTGCAAACCCCCAGGAAGAGGGGGATGCCACCCCCCTATGATCACCCCCCCTACTACACCCCGTGCAACGAAGGGGGGCTACCCCCCCCCCTCCCCCCCGCCCTTCTAACCCCTTAGTTTCATGTGTGAGGCTAGTTGTGGAAAGAATATAACACACACCCAACATTATCCAACTTGCTGTTTTATTGTCCATACAGGGGGTCACATGAGAGGTTAGTCATTAGTCCACCCCTACAATGCCCATTGTTTCTCTACACCAAGAGAACTTCTTAGTTTGTCAATGCATCTACAGTATTCTTCAAAGTGTCCACCTTTACCAACAACACCTTTTGGTCCTCAACCATATCCTTTACAAAGTGATACTGAAAATCAATGTGCTTTGTCTTTGAATGATAAGAAGGGTTCTTTGCCATGAAAATTTCACTTTGACTGTCATAGTATATCCTTATAGCTCGTTGTACTAACCCCATACTTGAACATAGTCTCTACAACCAAGATTCTTCCTTGTTTGCATGAGTGGCTACCATGTATTCTGCCTATGTAGTTGAAAGTGCCACTATAGACTATCTCTTACTCATCCAACTGACTACACCTCCAAATAGGTTAAACATATACCCACTTTTAGATATTCTTTGATTGAAATCTCCATCCCAATCTGCATCAACAAAGCCATGGATGTCCAAAAATATGTCCAATCCTAGTTTTCTTTGGTAGCATAGACCATAATCACTAGTGCCATGCAAATCCCTGAAAACCCACTTCACAACTATCTAATGCTCCTTCCTTGGTTTTCAAATAAACCTGCTCAATACTCCTGCATTTGAAATGTATGGTCTAGTATAGACTATTGCAGACATCAAGCTATCGACTGCACTTGCATTTGAAATATGGGACATGTCCTCTTCCTCTTCTTGTGTCTTGGGACACTTCTCAACAAATAACTTTACAACTACAGGAATAGGAATATTCACTAGTTTACTATCCTGCATATTAAACTTTTGCAGTATTATCTCAATATAATTCCTTTGGTTTAACCAGAGCTTCCTCTTTTCCCGAGCTCATTTAATTTCCATGCCTCAAATATAGTTTGTAGCACCAAGATATTTCATGTCAAATTTGGAGGACAACCAGGTCTTCAAATCCTGGATAATTTCTTTGTCATTTCCAACCAACACCATATCATCCACATATAAGACTAGATAAATACCACGGTCACCAATTAATTTAAAATACACACAATGATCTTCTTTACTCTTGGTGAAGCCAAGTCCCCGTATAAATGTATCAAATTTTTGATACCACATCCTTGGTGACTCTTTTAACCTATACAAATAATTTTTCAACCTACATACCAGTTCTTTCTTACCCTTCATTACAAAGCCTTCAGGTTGCTTCATGTAGATCTCTTCTTCCAGATCCCCGTGAAGAAATGTTGTCTTCACATCCATCTGTCCTACCTCAAAATCAAAAGTAGAAACAACAAATAAAAGTAATCTAATAGAAGCTACCTTAGCAACAAGAGAAAAAATATCACCAAAATCAATTCCTGGCAACTGGGAATAACCTTTTGCTACCAAACAAGCTTCCAACTTTCCTTCAGAATTCATTTTCTTCTTAAAGACCCATTTTATTCCATTGGGTTTCCTTCCAGCTTAAAACTCCGCTAGATCCCAAGCCTCATTTTTGTGCAAAGATTCCATTTCATCATCCATGGCCATTTTCTAGAGTTTTCCATCCTCTGAATCTACTGCTTCCCTGACAATTCTAGGATCATCATTAGTAATAGATAAAGCAAAATTTGAACAAAAAGAAAATGGACTATACCTTTCTGGCCGCCTTCTTCCTAGAACTGATATTCTCACAACTTCAGTTTGTGGCTCTTCATCTTTTGATTCCTCTTCTGCTATAGAGTCTAATTCTTCCTCTTTGAGCTCAAACTCTATCTTCCTAGGTTCCTTTGGTAGGACTTCATGTTTAATAACATCTTTCACCTCTCTAAACACCACATCTAGGCTATACACAACCTTCCTTGTTTTTAGGTTCCAAAGCTTATAACCTTTTAAACCATCCTTATACAAAATAAAGATGCACCCTATCGAACTTGGTTCTTTTCTTCTTTGGAACATGTATATATGCATCACATCCAAATAACCTCAAATGTGAAAGAGAGGGTTTCTTTCCAATCCATACCTCTTGTGGAGAATTATCCTCCAACACTGATGAAGGTGATCTATTAACCACGTAACATGTAGTCTCCATTACCTCTGTCTAGAATTCTTGTCCTAACTTGGAATCACTGAGCATGCTTCTTGCCTTTTCCATCAACATCATGTTCATTCTTTCTGCAACTCAATTTTGCTGAGGTGTGTACGAAGTAGTCTTCTATCATGCTATACCACACTTATTACATAACTCTTCAAATTCCTTCTTGCAGAACTCTCAACCATTATCTATCATCATCACCTTTATCTTCTTCTCTGTCTAGTTTTCTACCAGAACCTCAAATTCTTTAAACCTATCAAAGACTTCATATTTCTTCCTGAGGAAATATATCCATGTATTCCTTGAGAAGTTATCTATAAATGATACATAGTACACAAAATTACCCAATGATGGAACCGACATAAGTCCAAATACATCATTGTGCACAAGTTCTAATATCCCTTTCGCCCTCTTAGCACCTGAGGGGAAACTCACTCAATTTTGCTTCCCATATACATAATGTTCACATAAATTGAAATCCAGAGAGAAATTAGACATACCTTCTACCATACCATTACCATGAAGTATTAAAAGGCCCTTCGATCCAATATGTCCAAGCCTTTGATGCCATACCATTGTCTTTTCTCCAGAGACGACTAGATTTTCTGCTCCACTTTCAAGAACCATATAACTCTTGCACCCATCAATAACAATTCTACCCAGAAGATTGTACAAAGTTCCAATATAAACTCCCCACATCAATACCAGTGTTCCTGAAACCATCTTGTAGGTATCTTTCTTGAACAATATTTTTACACCTACATCATCCATCTTGCTTACACAAATAATATTTCTGGCCAATGTAGGAATATGTAGAACATCCAGAAGTGTTCCAATCCTTCCACCTTCCACCTTGCAACTTTAGCTTGAATTTTCCATGCCCAACAATTCTAGCCTTACTATCATCCCCTTAGAAGACATCAACACCATCATATTTCTCAAACTCGCCGAACCACTCCCTATGGGGAGTGAAGTGAAAGGATGCACCTGAGTCAATCAACCATGCCTCATGATCTACATGTGTACTTGAAGAAGAAGACAAGTACACATCTCCACCTTCATCTGAGGTGGTTTTCACCTCTCCAAAAGGAGCATCGTCAGATCCCTTTCCTTTCTCAGGAATTTTAGATCTATAGTCTTTTATTAAGTGCCCTTCCTTTTTGTATTTCCAACAAACCTTTACAGGTTTTCCTGGAGGTTTAGATCTCCCACTCGAGGACTTATTTTTATTTTTGTTATGGGACCATCCTCATATAAACAAGGAATCACCATTATGTCCCTCCATATTTTTTTGTATCATCTCCTTCTACAACAAGGATGAGACTATTTTTTCAATGTAGGTCATAACCCCATACATAAATTACATACATATTATTTCTAAAACACAGAAAATAAACAATGCCAGAGCATAACACATAAAACACATATACACAAAGATTTTCCCTAGATCCCAAAATCGAGACTACCATCTTGATTTTTCATTATATTCCTTTCAAAGTTACAATACATATTTATACATGCCAAAGCATCCAATGCCATGGACCGATAACCATTGCGTCCAAAACCATGGAATGAAAACCATCGCGTCCAAAACCATGTGCGAAAATCATGCAAGAAACCATAGGTATGTCCTCCGAACCTAACATAGGGTCCAAAACCAAAATTTTCCGGGGTGTTACCCCGAACCCCATAAAGTGGGGTTACCTACACCCCTCAAATCTCCTGTGACTCCCCCTACTATGCAATCGACGCAACGAAGGGGGGGCTCTGCCCCCCTTCTAACCCATAGTTAACTACGTGGGCTAGTCATGGAAAGAGGATAACACAACCCAACATTCTTCCACTTCTTGTTTTCTTTCCACAGGGGGCCACAAGAGAGCTTAGTCATTTATCTAGCCCTGCAATGCCCATTGTTTCTCTACACCAAGAGAACTTCTCAAAGCTCACAAATTTTTTCAATGGATCTACAATATTCTTCAAAGTGTCCACCTTTACCAGCAACATCTTTTTCTTCTATCATATCCCTCACAAAGTGATACTGAACATCAATGTGACTTGTCTTTGAATGATATGCAGGGCTCTTTGCCAAGAAAATTTTAGTTTGGCTGTCATAGTCTATCCTTATAGCTCTCTGTACTAACCCCATACTTGAACACAATCTCTGTAACCAAACTACTTCCTTGCTTGCATGAGTGGTTGCCAAGTATTCTGCCTCTGTAGTTGATAGTGCCACTATAGATTGTTTCTTACTCATCCAATTGACTCCACCTCCAAATAGGTTAAACACATACCCACTTACAGATGTTCTTTGATCCATATCTCCATCCCAGTCTGCATCAACAAAGCCACGAATATCCATCACTCTATCCAATCCTAGTCTTCCTTGGTAGCACAAACCATAATCACTAGTGCCACGCAAATACATGAAAACTCGCTTCACTACTGTCTAGTGCTCCTTCCCTAGTTTTGACATAAACTTGCTCAATACTCCCATTGCATGTGTAATGTATGGTCTAGTACATACCATTGCATACATCAGATTAATGACTACACTTGCATATGGAACATGGGACATGTCCTTTTCCTCTTCTTGTGTCGTGGGACATTGTTCAACAGATAAATTTACACCTATAGGAATAGGAACCTTCACCGGTTTGCTATACTGCATATGAAACCTCTACAATATTGTCTCGACATACTTCCTCTGGTTTAATTAGAGCTTCCTCTTTGTCCGATCTCTTTTAGTTTCCATGCCCAAAATATAGTTTGCAGCGCCAAGATCTTTCATGTCGAATTTGGAGGACAAATGGGTCATCAAATCTTGGATAATTTCTTTGTCATTTCCAACCAATAACATATCATCCACATACAAGACCAGATAAATAACACAGTCACCAATTAATTTAAAATACACACAATGATCTACTTTGCTGCTGGTGGAGCCAAGTCCTTGTATAAATGTATCAAATTTCTAATACCACATCCTTGGTGATTGTTTTAACCCATACATGGACTTCTTTAACTTGCATACCAATTCTTTCTTACCCTTCACTGCAAAGCCTTCAAGTTACTTCATGTAGATCTCCTCTTCCATATCCCCATGAAGAAATGATGTCTTCACATCCATCTGTTATAACTCAAAATCAAAAGCAGCAGCAATAGATAAAAGTCATCTAATAGAAGCTACGTTGGCAACAGGAGAAAAAATATTACCAAAATCAATTCTCGGCACCTAGGAATAAACTTTTCCTACCAACCGAGCTTTGTATTTCTCCACCTTTCCTTCTACATTTGTCTTCTTCTTGAACACCCATTTACTGCCAATGGGTTTCCTTCCACCTGGCAACTACACCAGATCCCAAGCCTCATTTTTGTGCAAAGATGCCATTTCATTAACCATGGCCTCTTTCCATAGTTTTCCATCTGTTATAGACATATTTGGGCACTTAAAATCCAATATTATATGTTAATAAACTAGGGCTCTTTAACCCCTAAAAGTGTTGTTTCATGCCCTAAAGGATCATGGTCAATTGATTACTTCATTCCCTAGAAGTTCCACCTGAAAAACCACTCAGAACTCGCCAAAACTGGACCATACTTACTGCTCCACTGTTAGGGTGTGATGCATACTAACTCCTACACTAGCCAGGTATGATGCATACTGAAGAGGCCTCTTGTGGGGTGCGATGAGCGAGAATGGACAAATGTCCGAGGCAGTTTGCTAAGTGGATGCTCATGGAATCTTCTAGAAACTTCTCCTATGACATTTGCCTCTTTGAATTCACCTAGGGATGAGTAAGAGATCCAAGAAATCTCTAACTGGAACCAAAAACAACAAGTGGAATGACACTAATCAAAAACCCAGAGATGACTCACACCCTTGCAGACATCTATAAATGGATCCCTCATCTGAGAGATCTTAAGGTTGGAATGTTGTAATTTGTAAGGAAGTGTTGATAGTTTGTCTTTGAGAAGGAGCATTGTATTGTTGGGTGATATTGCTTTTCATGAGGTGAAGAGGGCTTTGATGTTGGGAGGATGATGTTGGATTAGACAATTGGGTTGTAACTCTCCCTTCATATTTAATAAATTTCTTTGATTTTTCCTCCATACAATTGTGTATTTGTGGATGTTGTTATTTGTAGATGCCATTGTATTTTCATTGTATTTTTGATTCTGCAATGCTTATGATATAATAGATCAAGATGCTATGATGGTGTTTTGTTACTTTGTTTCTACAGGTATTCTCTAAGATGGATAAGTAGGAGAGGAGTTGAAAGCTCTATCAAGGGGGAGAGAGATCAAGAAAGGAGTCAAGCGGAAGATCCATATTGGTTCCTTTGCTTCTCTCTTGTCTATCATACATAGAGGAAATCCCAATTTCTTTGATTATTTGTTTGCAAGGATAGTTGCCAATCCTAGAGGGCTAGCAGATCGAAAAGACACTAGTTTTCCTGGAAACAAAATGACGACTTTGCTGGGGACCAAATAGATGTTTGTTGGTTGTTGTTGTTTGTTTTATAAACTATAAATGGAGCTCGATGTTAGCCAGATAGCCTTCGAACTATTCTTGTTCTGCAATTGCAAAGTAGATGAATGTTGCTTTAGTCAATCTATGGTTTAGTTTATGAATTGAACATCTGACTTACAAGAATTCTAGATTCCCTTTTCGTAGCTTAATAACCTCTCAAGATCATACCTCTATACTTTTCTCTTTATTGTCCATCATAGCTTAGCTTAACTCATTGAAATTAGCTACAAATTTGAGCCAAAACCCATCTCAGTTGTGCTCCTTGGTCCATCACACTATCTGTCACTGTCTACCAATATGCATCGCACCTCCCAAGCCTTAAAAGTGTGATGCATCCCTATTTCTATGAAGCCCAGGTGCAATGACTGACTGAGCCTATTTCCCTCGAAATTTGAGGTTTTTGTCCTTATTTTCAGCTCTGTTTAGTTGTGTTGCTTCTTATGAACAATACCTCATTGCTGAAGCCTGCTTGCATTACATAGTTCAGCCTCCGTTGATTAGGATTAGTAAATGTTTTTATGTATGTTTTCATCATTTACAATCCTTTGTCAAAAAGTTTCTTAAATCAATCGGTCATTTTGGTGCAAAAAGTGTCGTAACTGTCATTTTGTGTCAAAAAGAGAAGTCTCGTAAAGTCGTCCTTCTCTAGATAGCCGATTGAACTTTTTGTCATGCATTTGATTTGATTTGTTGATATTTGAAGTGTCGAAAGCATTTTATATTTGAAATTGAAAAGTGTCATTTAAGTCTTCCTTTCATTTTGAAAAAAGAGATTGTCGAAATGTCACTTTGAGTAAAATACTTCAGATCTTTACTATACTTAGTTTCCCTTTTTGGCATTTTTCACATTAAGGGGAACGAAAAACAAATACATGCATTTGCATTTACATTTATACCGTGTGCGAAAAAGGATTTAGGAAAAGTGAATTTAGTGTGTTCTCTTTGCTTTTTGTTTGAAAGAATCATAATCTTCTTTCCTTAGTAGCTAGGATTTTCATTGCTAAAAATAAACAAAGATTGTTTATCATTGTAAATTCCATTTTAGGAATTTTACATTTACATAACATAGTGAACCTTTGAAAGGAAAAATTCTAAACAAGATCAACTCTAAAATAAATTTCAATGAACTTAACAATGCTTTGGAACCTAATGCAACACATCTAGAGGTCTAGGCTAGAGACGTGTTCTGGCATCATAAAAACTAGTAACTATCATTTTCATCGAAGGTTGGGTGATTCCTCCTCTTTGATATGACAAGTGATAGCATAGACTTGTGCTCCCCATACCGTCGAGTATATATTGGGAGACCATAATAGGATTATATCCTTTATCCATAGGAAGTCGTTTCTGCTGCCCTATCGATTGCAACGCACTAAACACAACATTCGAGAAGATTGACTGCCGTACATAAGTCCTTGGTAATTTGTCTTTAACTTATCACCAAGGTGTATATTGCAGTTTTTCAATTGGTCTGGTAATCCCTCTGTCTAGATTTCTAGAGTAGTCACTTTCATTCCTTTTTGACTCCTTAAAAGAAAAGGTCCATCTGAGCACTTGTCACTTCAGCCTCATTAAAAATTGAAGGTGACTAGAGTCATCTTTAGCTTTTTCTTGACTCTTAAAATTGAAAAATCAAAGTTGTGTCAAAGCATCTTAAAATTTATTTAGTTTGGAATAACATCCCTATTCCTTCGTTGATCTTAGGTTGAGATAATGGAGTCCACCAATCATGGAATACCTCTTGAAGGGAATCCTAGTCCATTTTCTTCTTGGGGAAATATTGGTGCTCCGTATATGGCCACATTATCCCTTCAAGGAATCACAATTGGTTTGCCATTATGGTTATTCTCAACCTCTGTTATTCAAAATACCATGATTCCTCAGCAATAAAATCAACAACCAGTAATACTGAAGTTGACCCTTTGCCTTTTTCTTCGTTTGTTTCTCCCTCCCCTTCTTCCTCTTCGCTTGGTTAAAGTAGCGATGCTATTAACTGGGTGACTAAGAAGAAGAAGAAAGGGAAGGAGAAGACGAAGAATTTATTTGTAAAAAGAGCTTCGGCGTTTCGACAATAATCTTTTTATGTGATTTACGCCGAAGCTCTTTTTACAAATATGATGGATCACAGAAGCCTCAATTCTACGAAGAATTTAGTTAAGCAAGGGGGCAACCGTGCAACATTTGGTGAAAATCCGCACACTGAACTTTCCAAACCCAGACATTCATGTATAATTTGCAAAGGGGACCATTTTCATTGAGAATGTCCATGCATTCCTTGGATCTTGAGAGAATGGTCCCCCCATTCACACCATTTGGTGTCATCAACCTCTGGCGATCATGTTGACATCACACCATCAACTAGTAGTAATGGACAGAATAGAAAGGTCAATATTCCGTGTAGGTTATGCGAAGAGGACCATATCCTTCCCCGTTGTCCTTTTTTGGATGAAGCTAAGAGAGTCTTGCATAACCGTCCTACTTCACCGCAATGACTTCCATCTGGATACAAGAAACTCTCCCCAAGTCCTATACTAGTTGAAAATTCGACTGACATAACTCAATTGTCAGTCAAACAACTATCATTGAGAGTGAATCTTATAAGCCCATACCAGACCAAAGTCAACAGGTCGAGATGGCATTCGACCTAGTTTTACCTTCAGAAGTTCCACCTTCAGATGATACCATTCCCAAAGGGAGTGAGAACAATATTGTTCAAATTCTTTTTGTTACTTCAGAGTCTGATGAACTTGGGGGCAATCCTCCTGTTCCTTCACAACAGGAAGAGAATCCCCCAGTTCCCGTGACTCAAGGGGTTAATTCAACTATTTATTCAGTACCCCCTCCAAGCAGTCTAGTCACTTTCTTCGATTGGAATCGACTAGCAAGATCCCAACTTCCTTCTTATGTACCATTCCAAATCATAGTACAAGTTTACAAAATGATCGTGTCTGGCACTATCATAGATGAAGGGGCTTCAGTGAGTATCCTTTCCTCAACTACTTGGAAAGCACTTGGTTTGCCATCACTTATGCCTGTTACACAGAATTTGTTAGGCTTTAACAAAGGAACTAGTCAATCATTAGGGATCCTTCCTAAGTTACCAATTACTTTGAGAAGGAAAACCATTCACTTAAACATGATGGTAGTCCAAGGACTGTTAGATTACAATCTACTCCTTGGGTGTGACTATGTTTACAACATGGAGGCTATTGTTTCAACACTCTTTTGAGTGAAGTGTTTCGCACATGAAGGCAAAATTGTCACTATTGACCAGCTTTAATTTCCCATTTCAAACACAGCTCCAAGTCAAACATCATCCCTAAATGGTCCTTTTGCATATAGAGTGTCTCTTCAACCTACATTCCATCCACCTGATTGCTGGGAGTAGTCGGGTGAATGTAACGAAGCTTAGGGGGCATGCAACCTTATCTATTTTGAGATGAACCCAGCTGAAAAGATAAGTTTCCTTGTAGGTTATGTGATTGGTTTGAAACACCATTCACCTTTGTCCACTATGTGGATGAAGCCATGGAAGTGTCATATTACTGTGTTTTCCCAGGAAGTGTTTTGTCTAACTGCTGACAAAAACAATCCTGCTTAACCACAGTGATTTCCATATGATTACTGAAGACTCTCCTTTTCTCGATGCCTGGGGGAATGCAAACATTTTTATGCAATCTAAAAATGACCAATTTCTTTTTTAGCTTTTTAGCTTTTTAACTTCTTAGGTTAGGTGATTGGTCTAACACACCATTCACCTTTGTCTTCTTTGTGGATGAAGCAAAGGAAGTGTTTTTTCCAACTACTGATGAAATCATCTTACCTAACCTCAGTAGCTCCTTAGCTTCTTAGTTTTTCTAGCTTTCTAGTTTTATCTTTTCTAGCTCTTTAGTTTGGTCGTTTCTAGCTTACATAAAAGGAAAACTAGAAACTGAGCATGTTGTCGCATGGTTTAAGATCATTAAAAAATAAACCTACCATTGAGCATAATTCCCCATGGTTCAAGCTCCTTAAAAATGAACCCACCTTCAGTAAATAACCTTTGTGATTGCCAAGCTATCAACCTTTTGAACCTTGGTTGTGTTCCTACCATCACCTCCATTCTTTTGGCCAATCATATGCTTCCACTTGATCTTTTACCTTTTCGAGGAATAGTTGTGACGAGTGGTCCTGTTAGCCACCCTATTTACATCACCATGTTTTTAGAAGTTCCAATCTTACCCGGAACCAGTTGCTACCATAAACGCCACTCGTTCCTAAAAAATGAGTCTCCTTTAAACTCTTTTTAGACTCGTTAAATATGAAAAGATTGTCAAGCTATTGGTCTTTCTAGCTTGTTAAAGTAAAGGGAAGTGCCATCCCTCCTGTATATTTTAATATTTTTCAGACCTAAGGGATTATCTCATGAAAAAGTTCGAGCACTTGTCTTTTCGGCTCGCTAAAATGATCGAAAAATCATCCCTTTTGTATTATTTTATCCTTTTTCAGACTTAAGGGATTATACTATGAAAAATAACTATTGGAGTTTCCTTTTTGTCCCTTTTCAAACTCTCTAAACATGAAAAGGACCGAGTTATCCTTGTCATTAAACTTGTTAAAACAATAGCGAAAAACTTGTCCAGTGAGACAAGAACGAGTTTCACTGTCGCTAGGCTCGCTAAAACATAGCGATAGGTTTGCCCAAAGGGAAAATTATAGAACAAGCATATGTTATCCTCCTCAAACTTGACAAAAATGAAGAAGTACTGGTCAGAAATGACTGGGGAAAAAGGGAAGAAAACTTAAAGAATTTTATTCCGTTCACCGGTCATTTCACCAATGGTCCTCCACACCATCCATATTTTTGGGTTAACGGTACCAATCCATCTTAGTGTCGTAGATATGTTTAAGAGAAGTCATTCAGTTGAGAATTCACCATCCAGTTAATGCCTCATACACTACAATACCTTCATCCTCCATTTTTCATGACCGCCATTCCTGAACGTTGCGTTGTCATGTCGTTTTCATTTCCAGAAAATCATTTGCTTCATTTCGTGTCATAGATGTTGGATACATTAAGGCCCTCCTACTATGATTCAGTTCTTATCGACATCAATTCAATATCCAAGAAGTTGAATTAGAAACAACCCTTTCAGTACT
This sequence comes from Pinus taeda, assembly GCA_000404065.3. NCBI lineage: Eukaryota > Viridiplantae > Streptophyta > Pinopsida > Pinales > Pinaceae > Pinus > Pinus taeda. Next base: position 40,065 of record APFE031745555.1, read on the forward strand.
TTGAAGCTTGCATGCCTCAATGTCAAGTTTCTCACTTCCGGAAATAGGTTGACATCAATGGCTTTCGACCGAAATATTGTGTGTGGTGTTCGACATCGGATAATATATTCACACCACATGAATTGTACTATAGTACCTTGAGGGTCATTATCATTATCGGTGATTCCTCTTGTATCTGTTAATAACTTACATTATTGGTTGGTAATCAGGTGATGTCTTTCCATGTTTGACTTCAGGACATCTTTTCACATGGATCGATTTGTACATCGGGTGAAGATTGAATGAGTTTGAGGACCCCGGATCTAGTTTCATCCATTCGGTCTGTGATATATTTAGGATTATAAAGACATCAGATGTACATAGAAGTTGGACAGATGATCATCCAAGCTAGGAATGATGACTCTACATATAAAGAATCACCAGTCTACAACTGCAGACAGTTATCTGTTTTATGTACGCGAAAATGAATTTTTAAAGCTAAGCATGGGAATGCCCACCTCAGCTAGATCATCAAAATAATATGATGATGATGTATTGTATTGTATCTTATACAGGTCACCTTCCAGTTCGAATACCTCAGATTCTCATGTTAAAGCATTTCACCCAACATCAAAAGATTTACGACTTCATGCTTTAGGGGGCAACCGTTATAGACATGTTTGGGCACTTCAACCCCAATTTTATATGTCAATAAACTAGGGCTCTTTAACCCCTAAAAGTGTTGTTTCATAACTTAAACGATCATAGTCAACTGATTACATCATTCCCCAGAAGTTCCACCTGAAAAACAACTTAGAACTAGCCAAAATTGGACCATACTGACTTCTCCACTGTCAGGGTGTGATGCATACTGACTCCTACACTAGTCAGGTGTGATGCATACTAAAGAGGCCTTCTGTGGGGTACGATGAGCGAGAATGGACAAATGTTCGAGGTAGTTTGCTTAGTGGATACTCATGGAATCTTCTAGAAACTTCTCCTATGACACTTGCCTCTATGAATTCGCCCAGGGATGAGTAAGAGATCCAAGAAATATCCAAGTGGAACCAAGAACAACAAGTGGAATGACACTAATAAAAAACCTAGAGATGACTCACACCCTTGCAGACATCTATAAATGGATCCCTCATCTGAGAGATAATGAGGCTGGAATTTTGTAATTTGTAAGGAAGTGCTAATAGTTTGTATTTGAGAAGGAGCATTGTATTGTTGGGTGATCTTACTTTTCATGAGGTGAAGAGGGCTTTGATGTTGGGAGGATGATGCTAGATCAGACAGTTGGGTTGTAATTCTCCCTTCATATTTAATAAAGTTCTTTGAGTTTTCCTCCATACAATTGTGTATATTTTGTGAATGTTGTTATTTGTAGATGCCATTGTATGTTCATTGTATTTCTGATTCTACAATGCTTATGATATAATATATCAAGATGCTTTGATGGTGTTTTGTTTTTTTGTTTCTATAGGTATTCTCTAAGTGGTATAGGTAGGAGAGAAGTTGCAAGATCTATCAAGGGGGAGAGGAATCAAGCATGGAGTCAAGCAGAAGATTCAGGTTGGTTTCTTTGTTTCTCTCTTGTCTATCATACATAGAGGAAATCCCAAATTGGTTTTATTGTTTGTTTGCTAGGATAGCTTCCAATCCTAGAGGCTTAGCAGATAAAAAAAACACTAGTTTTCCCGGAAATACCATCCTCTGAATCTACTGCTTCCTTCACAGTTCTAGGATCATCATCAGTAATAGATAAAGAAAAATTTGAACAGGAAGCAAATGGGCTATACCTTTTGTGGAGTATTGAAGAAGGTATGTTTTCATTGACTATTTTTCCATTTTTTCTTTAGAACTCGTAACATCTTTGCATCATGAACTAGGAAGATAATGGGAAATCATGACAAAATCTATAAAGATATATATGCAACATGAAAATGCTAATAATCGCTATTTCTTATGTAGGAAAAGGTAAAAACTAAAGATTGTCGCTCGAAGGAAAAAGCCAGGGCCAAGCCAATTGTTGTCCCTTTGGCGGGGAACCATATGCAAACAAGACAATCTAAATTAAAACATCTTAGCCAAGGAAAGGAAAAGGAGATATCGACTCAGTGCAAGGAAATGACTGGATAACTGAGGATTAATAGCTTGGTGAATCCCTCAGGATACTTTGATCCTGAGGGATCGTTGCTTTAACTATTTTTGTGCCCTTGATATCTCTGCTTCAATTGTTATAAGTAGGGGCAGCACTGCTAGATCAATGGGTTAATTTTGTCATGTAACTTTGCTTTGTACTTGAAATTTGATCATCGACTCTCGTTGAGGAGGGATTTACTGTAACTCTGTTTCAATGCTTTAATATAAACCTGGTTGCTATTCCATCTGTGATTTTAGAATAACTTCAAGCGGTGTATCCCTGGAGGCTAAGGGCCCGACTGTTATGAAACCAGCTCAAGAAAAGATAGAAAAGATAGATCAACGCCTTAGAATTCAGCCTCTTTGAGGGGGAAATTTCCTTTACATTACATAAATGAACAATTCTTGGATCATACAAATGAAAAGACCTCCTTTCTATATATAGGAGTCTAAGGGGTCATAACATAATCAGAGCCTACATAACAATAATAATTTAAGGGAACAATAATAACAATAGTGGGCTTCTATGGGGCACAATAGTAACAATATGGGCACAACAATAATAATAAGGGGTACAACTATAATAGTAATGGGGTAATCACTAGTATTATGGGGACCCAACATGCCCCTCTCATCAAAAAAAGTGTTGTCCTCAATGCTTGAGTAGTTCTGGATGCTTCTGTATAAAATTCCCATCCTCCCATGTGGAATCTTCAACAGATAAGTTCTTCCACTTGATAAGATACTATGAAATTGATCGATTTCGTAGCTGTCAAGTTCTTGTTTCTATGGCTACTTCTAGTTCCAATATAATTTTTCTTTCCTCGTGAAGTTCTGGCAATATTGTTTGAACTGGTAGCTTATCACCTATAACCTTCTTTAAACATGAAACATGGAAAACTGGGTGCAATCGAGAAGCTGCAGGAAGCTCTAATTTGTATGCCATAGTACCAATCTTTTGTAACACCTTGTACGGACCATAATACTTTGGTTATAATTTATTATCCTTCTTAGCTTGCTCGAGGGACATTTGCTTATATGGTTGTAGCCTTAAGAATACCCAATCAACTACATCAAAACTTCTTTCACTGCGATGTTGATCTGCCTGTTGTTTCATTCTATTCTGTGCCAACACGAGGTTATCC